>CAJQZP010001011.1:5047500-5309754 GCA_907164705.1 Parnassius apollo
ATGAGACCGTGATGGAATATTCTGGAGCACACGTCCTCAGCACAATTGGGGCGATTCCGTCAAGCCCACTCGACTTGTGGATGTCCAGGGAGAGGAGTGCTTTGCGAACCGAGCGCTGTGTGAACTGCACTTTCGGTATGGAGCGCTCACACCGCGGGATGGTCGGCGGCGTAATCCCCCCGTCATCGAGAGTCGAGTTGGACGCAAAGAAAGAGCCTAGAAGATCGGCTTTCTCCTTTGCGGTATGGGCCAGTGAGTCGTCGTCCCTGTGCAGAGATGGAAGTGATGGCTGGCAGAAATTCCCCTGGACAGCCTTGGCGAGAGACCAGAATGCGCGGGTTCCAGAAGGAAGGCGAACTAGTTTCTCGCCAATTCTGCCTATGTGCTCTGACTTTGCCTTGGCAATGACTCTTTTGAAGGACCTGGAGGCGGAATTATACTTATTTTTTAGAGTGCTGGTGTTTACATCGCGGGACGTTGATGCGTCAGCCTAGGCTTGGTAGCACTTCTGCTTATAGCATGATGCTATTTTACAGGAGCGACCAAACCATGGCTAAGATTTGCCTCCAATGGGCACCTCAGAGGAAGGAATAAAAAGTTCCATACCCTGAAGTACCACATCAGCGACAGAATCCGCAACAACGTTGGGATCGTTCGGCGAGAAGCAAACCCGCCCCCAAGGGTAGGATGCAAAGAAAGACCGCATCCCATCCCAATCGGCTGACACGGCGGCAGCCTGTAGAACCAACTGCGATTTTAGCGTGAGTGGCACTACACTCCGAACAAGACAATGGTCCGAGGAGCCTAAAGGGGCATCGACGGAAATCTGATATCCGTCCGGGTGAGAGGTCAGCAGAAGGTCCAACAGGGAAGGTGCATGATCCTCCACATCTGGAATCCGCGAATAGGCGAAGTAACCAGGGTTGCATGTAAAGAAAAAGTTTTTAGCAATTTGAAGTCATATATTACTCTTTGTTGAAAGTTATATTATTAGTTTTTCACGCGCCAGTAAATATTTACTTACAAGTTATGTTAACTTTTCAAGGTTATTTCAAAGACATGATTAGTGTAGAAAAACAGTTTATTCTCAGATGGGAATAATTAATCTTGGCTAAGATCAGGCACATGAGTGAATTTAGTTTTAGAGACAAGAACTCGACAAAAGGTATTTTTAAGTTACGGTACGGTAGTTTTACGTGGTAGAGCCGACCGCGGAAGGACCACGCTCTCACAGAATATCGGCGTCAAGTGGCAGCTTAATGCTGCTGTGTTTCGTATGGTGAGTGTAGAGAGCCGGAGACCTTTTTTTACTGGAAAATAGGCATTCCATCTTAGTCCTCAAGGCTGACAACGCATCTTCATTTTGATTCGCAAACGAGGATAGATGAAGATGGCTATGGCAACCACTTACCATCAGGTGGACTGTGTGCACGCTTGTCACCATTTTCCTATAAAAAAAGGTATGTTATAAGCGCGTTTTTGTACGAAATGAATACGATTCAGACCCTACCATTTAATAATCAACTGTTCTAAATAAATAAGTAAAAATGAATAATACATTATTATCTAACCTAAAACACGCTATCATCTTTTATTCGTAAATCAAACCATGACATTATGGAGAATGCGCCGTGCAATGGCAGCGTAAGGAATTCCATTAAGCCATATCTTCCCGTGATTATTTCAACAGACTGATATAACATTTGAACGTAAAAACCTGCGCATGCAAAGCAGCCTGCCTAACGTAGCAACCTACAGCAACGATGCCAAATATACAACTTTTTTTCATGGAATGGGTTTAACACACGAGCTTACAGTCCGGCTGATGGCAAGTGGATGCTGTGGCCCATGAAGATGGAATGCTTCGTATGCAGTAAAAAGGATTTCTAGTTCTTTCGAAACACAGCAGCATTGAGCTGCTATTTCACGCTAGTATATTATGAGAGCGTGGTCCTCACAAATGGAGTGCTCGTCGTCTGACACTTACGCTTCTGCCCGCCGCCGGTCTGGGTATTTTAGGTCTGACGTTAACGAGATGGTCATATCTTCTGCCAGAAGCCAACAGATTATTCCAACAGTTCTCGTAATTAGGGCTAATATTATTACGCTCACTAGATGTCGCTAGTTATAATTGACGTTAACTTATTGTTACTTAGAATTAGATGGTTACAGTGACATTAAAGAGTTGCGTTTTCAATTAAAGTATTTTTGATTTTTAGTGTGTATTAAAAACGCCAAACAATGTTTTAGTGTTTGGCTATTCTTTAATTTTTAACACATTTTTAACTTTTTTTATTTCATCTTTTAGAAATATCCGTAGTTTGGTTTATCCATTATCAATATAAGTAACATAATAGTAACTAGTATTTCAGAAAGAAATATTAGTTTAATCTTGACAATAAATTAACTTTCCCGCTATGAAGTCTGTCAAACATTTCACCTCATCGAAAGTGATGAAGGCCTCATTGGCTGTTCACCTCTTCACCTACAGGATGAATCAGGGTGAGAGATTCTTTTACGCTGCTACCTTACGAATATTTAGCAAGCAATTGTTTCAAGCTTAAATGTCTAACCAAATAAATATGTAAGTGAATTTGGCATTAGATAAATACGACTGTAGACGGAACACGTTTTATAGTTTTTTGTTGTAAAGCTAGAAAAAAATATCGAATGTATTTAAAATTTGAATTAGGAATTCATGAACGCAAGTAAAACATGTTATAATAAACACAGCTGGGAAGAAGGACCTTGAAATTATTAGTGTCGGAAGCACCGCGACTTCTGCTTGCTGTTTATTTTTTGTTCGGTCTCTATTTAATGGATGTACTATATAATATCTATTAATAGATAGCTTTCCGTGATAAAGTTAAGGAAAACTTAAGGATTAATTGTTAGTTTCTTAAGACATAATTCAAGCTAGAAAATCCTCTTATCCCATTGAGTTATAATGTACTACGTACTAGAGAAGCTATTCCAAACAAAAATTGTGCGCTACTTCTATGTCTTCGCGCATGCGCGGTAATAGTAGAGTCGCGCATGCGCAGTTGGTATAAACGCGCTTTGCGCTTGCGCGGTCAGTTTTTGTTATTATAGATTATACGTAAGTAGAATGGTCAGTATGTAATAATTGTTTATTTATATTGTATTGTTAATTATATCGAGTACTTACAATTTTTTAAATTGTTTTTTATTTTGTATATGTGCTAATTTAATATAATATTACATAATATTATGTCAGAATTACATTTTGATGATATTGTTATCTGAATATTTTAAAAGGTATCTATGTCAAATATAAAAAAACGTACTAAATGTATGTTTAACAAAACTTATTAACATAAAATTTAAATTACAAATATATTTATTTAAATTAAAATCATAAATGTTGTAAATAATCGTTCATAAATGCTGGGCACGCGAGAGTTAAAAATGGACGAATTTATTCCACTTTGACTTTGAAGTGGAAACCTAAAAATAAAATAAAAGAATAATAAGCAGATTTAAACATGAAAAATTTAGCTTAATTATAATAACTTATATGTTTCTACAAAAAAAAATGTGTAGTATAATAATATATTCGTCCTAAACTTAAGTACCCACAGAAATGTCGCATCTGAACATATTAATTTCATAATCTATATTCAATGATACGAGATGGCGTCTTAGGAATAATTTGCTTTATTATTAATTTATAATACTTTTTTATTGAATAAGTATCTTATTAACCGATGAAAAGTAATTCCTTGGTTTTTACTGACATTTCTTGAATTATTTGTGCAATATCTAAGTACACAAGACGGCATATTTTTATCAAGAGATTTTTTTTTAAATCAACACAACACGTGACAACTCTACAAGCGCCTAGCGAGTGACTGATTAAAGTGCAGTGCATGCACCGCAGTTGAGTGGAACAGAGTAGCTGAATGCAGTGTCTCCTCTAGTACGTAGTACATAATAGCTCAATGTCTTATACTAATTTACTAATAATTCGATTTAAACTAAATTCGGTTGCAAGAATAAATCTAGTTTTAGAGATACAAGATCTGCACAATGTATATAAATCGTTTTTGTGTGATGTGGATTCGAAATCAGGACCTGACATTTTGAAAAGGAACCCAGGTTCGGGGGTCCTCTTGATCTGGCCGCGAAGGACCAATTGAAAATGACGAACGGGGATTAAACGTTCGATTAAGAAACAGAAGGGAGGAATCGAGGCTTCTCTCGATCCGGCCTCCTATAACGCCTACGTTGGGTTCGGGAACAACGTATGTGATCTCCGCAACGGAGTAACACACAAGGGCGATAACCTCTTCCTTTTCAGCGAGTAGGTTCAGACGGGGATTACGGGTCTTCCGAAGTCGTCCCGGTCCCAACGCCTTAATTCTTCGATGTGGACTGTATAACTTGAGGGATGAATTTCTTGGGAATAAAACAGCAATTATCTTCAAACCATTCCGTGAGAGAGTAATCACTTTTCCCTATCACTTCCCTACACTTTTTCTTTCTTCTTCTTATTGACTGCTGGTCTGATTTCCGAACTTTTTCCCCGAACGAATTGCAATAAAACCCGTTCACTAAGCTACCCCAGAGCTATACGCGAAAGTGAGCCGCGCCATTCGCTCGCTTGCGCAACTCAATTACATGAATTTGTACTATTACTCTCTCACGTTTTACTTAATTTCTTTATTTGCATAAGTCTTACATCATACAATTTATCTGTATAGATAGCACAAAACAATATCTACACTACGATATACATTACATTTTCATATCACGAAAAACCTTTTATTTATTAAATGAAATATGCCTATTTTACTCACAAGTTCGAAGTCGAAATTTCTTAAATATTTAACACAGAAAGTTAAAACAATGTTTTCCACTTGAAATTATACATGAGTTAACTAATACAATAGTTTAATTTACATTTTCTCTATTTATTTCACTATTTAAAACACTTTTGAATTTCTTATACAAAACCATCATTATTTCACTTATACACAGGAATTTTCACATAAAAATAACACAGAATTCACCTTTTTAGCACGTACAATCAACCTGAAATGTTTTATAAGTCATTTTTACATAAATTGCTAAATTACAAACATTTTAAATTTTTACATATTCGGCCTCCTAAGGGCGTGGCCAGCGTGCTTCCGTGAACTCACACTATTTGAACAACTAACTTTTGCACGGCTCTCGGCTATCCGAAAAAATGAAAGTCTGATATACACCAATTTTAACAATATTGGGTGAATAAAATGCTTTTACACAATTTTCGAACTGTAGGAAACTATCTCTAATCAGATTCTTATCAGTTATCATGTTTCTTATCAAACAATATAAGTGAATGTTCTCATAAATCAATCATGATAAATAGGCATTTGTTTTCGTACAAAACATATCAAACTTATATAAGACAATACTTATGCGATTAATTTCCGTTAATTCTATTTATGCACAGAGTGATCATCTCGACCGGGGAACAAATCCGATCTTTAACTTTATTTAAATATTCCTTTGAATTTACATCATTGGAAAGATGATTTCAACCGGGGAACCAATCCGGTAACATAATTTATATCTTAAATTCCTTATGAATTTATTAAGCGATATTACTTAGGAAAACAATAAACTAGTCCGGCCTGGGAGTCGAACCCAAGACCTTCATATCATTAATTCGACATTTCTTCAAGATTTAACTAAGCATTTTCTTATCAGAACCTTGGTATTGGACAATATGCCTTTGAGAAGTTATTCGTCATCGGTTGACTTAATAAACTGAAATATTCTTATAGGCGCGTCGCCAACACATTTAGTAATGAGCTACACTAAATAAATGAATAAAATAACCGTACATATAAATAAAATCAAAGTATCCATCTATTATATCAAAATAAATGCCTTTCAGGGTGTTAGTCGTGTGCCATTAAGACATGAATTATTTAATAAAATGTTTTTGTTCAATTAATAGAATCAGGCGTTACTTTGCGGAAATTAAGCTAAGACCTGCGTAATGAAATAAAATGATGTGATATTTTATTATGCAGATTACGGACGTTAGTTCATTTTTAACATCATTAAAAAAAAGCTGAGTCTCTGTCCGTCCGGGCTAATTCTCGGAGTAGTTGAAGAAATTGTGATAAAACTATGCTAATATAGCATAGGGAGCAATGTCAGAAGTTAACCAGGCTTTTTTATAGAATATGGGTTACAAACGAGCACACAGTCTACCTGATGGTAGCGGACGCTGTGGCCCACAGACATCTACATTTATCATCGGTTAAGAATCAAAACGCAGACGTGCCGTCACCCCTGATAACTAGGATGGAATGCTCGTTTCCAGTATAAAAGAGTCTCCGGTTCTCTACACTCACCATACGAAACACAGCAGTATTAAGCTACTATTTTACGCTGGTATTCTGTGAGAGCGTGGTCCCTCCCCGGTCGATCTGACCCATTCGTGCTACAACCGTAATACATCCGCAGCGTGTCTCTACTACGTAACTTTAAATATTTTATCCGAAAAATTAAACATTTTTATGAAATCGAAAAAATAATAGAACAAACGCTCTTTGACCAACTTAAATTTAAATAACGCCACTTTAATAGGCCGTGTAGTGCCGGTGTGAGTATGTCCGTTTTATACGTGGTAGAGCCACGCTGCAGCTGTATTATGATTGTAGCACGAATGTGTCGGCTCGACCGGGGAAGGACACAATACCAGCGAAAAGTAGCAGCTATGTTTCGTATGATGAGTAGAGATCCGGTGACTCTTTTTACTGGAAATAAGGCATTCCATCTTAATCCTCAGGAGTGACAACGCATCTGCGTTTTGATTCTCAATCGAGGCTTAATATAGATGTCCATGGGCCACAGTATCCACTTACCATCAGGTGGACTGTGCGCTCGTTTGTCAACCCTATCCTATAAAAAAAAATCCACTACCCTATATCGTCCTGAAGGGTGTCCTAAGTTGCGACAGAGGGAAAATGAAACAGATGATGCGCAGCAGGGTCTCTGATAACGACTCAAAATAATAAAATAAACTGTGTTTGACAAGCCGCTTGCTAAGCGTGGCAACTATGGCAAAATCCCCCCACGAGGCAATCTATGAAGGAGAATAATGTTCAGCCATGGACTTTTATAGGCTGTAATGGACGGCGGGTTGCCAGTAAAGAATATAGAGATAGTCGTAGCAGTTATGATACTAAATATTTTTAATTCCGATTGGGCAAATATCAAGCGCCGCTGTAGATATCTATAGCACAGAGTAAAAATACTAAACTCACAATCACACTAAGTAGTCTTCCCGCTGGCATAGCTGAAATAACTGTTATTTGCAACTTAGATACATTCTCCATCTGCTGGTCAATAGAGTTAAAACAACGTGAGATTTTTTTTGACAAACGAGCACACAGTCCACCTGATGGTAAGTGGTTGCTGTGGCCCATAGACATCTACATCTATCCTCGATTACGAAACAAAATGCAGATGCGTTGTCACCCGTGAGGTCTAAGATGGAATGCCTCGTTTCCAGTAAAATGGGTCGCCGGTTCTCTACACTCACCATACGATACACAGCAGCATCAAGCTACTATTTCACGCTGGTATTCTGTGAGAGCGTGATTCCTCGCCGGTCGAGCCGACCCATTCGTGCTACAACTATATTACTAATATAAATGGAGCGTGGCTGAGAAGAGTTAGAGAGCTAGAGTGAAACCCGTGAAAAATTATTTAGGGCACCTTTGAAATCATTGGGGAAGCAATGCGGACTTTTTCCTACTCCAAAAACACTCTCAGAAATATGAGTAGATTTTTTTTAAATGAAACTAGTTTTTACGGATTTTATCGCTTGTATTAGCTTATTTTATATACGCAACAATTCGAGCACCTTACAGCAAGCACACATGGTTATGGGAGACTGAGGTGTTTGATTTCCCTATGTGATAGTTAACCACGGTTACCTTCAGATTAAAATTATTTATTTTTGATCCAATCTACGCAGTATCGAATACTATAGAAAACCTACGGTATAATACGGTTCAAAACTTGGCAATCATGCACACTAACGCCTCTGGTGGCATAAGTAGTTGAATTTAGTTTACAGCCTTGTAAATAGTCGCGCGGTTAACATTGTTTGTATTATTTTACTAATTACATAAGTAATTAATAAAAGATGTCTGCAAAACCTAGTTTTTAACGTGGCTCAATTTGTGCTGTATATGGTTGCAACAATTATAAACAACAAAAAGAGCCAAAATCATTCTATAGAATGCCCAAAGATTTGGACAGGTTAGTTAGTATGTGATTTTGTTAAACAAATGTGATAGTAGGATTGTAATATTTCGTTTGTTGTACTTATTAATAAATTTCCTTTTAGATTGAAGCAATGGATTTTCCATTGCTTCAATCTAAAAGGAAATTTATGGCTTGTAAAAGAACTGACCTGGATAATTTGATGAAAATTAAGGATGGTGATTATTTTTACAACAATTATGTTGTTTGTTTAGATCATTTTGAAGTAGAATGTTTTCGAAATAAATATTTATATAACCAGGGGTAAGTTGTCAATATTTAGATGGTATAATATTTATGTCATGAATGTGTTTTCCATACTAATATGTGCAGATGTACCCATAAAAAAGTAATAATTTTTTAGGTTAATGCCAGGTTCAGTACCAACCCTGAAGTTAAGAAAAATACAATGAAGAGAAAATGTCTACGTGAAATAAATTTAGACTGTCCAATAAGGTATACCTTTCTGTAATATGTATGTTTGTAAGATTTAGTAAGAAACTACATAGTATATGTGTTTTTTGTTGCAGTTCTAAACAAATCAAATTGAACTCGGCAGACCCGATAATGGAGACCCAAGAGCAGCATGAAAACATAGTACCTAATGTTGCAGATTTGGAAACAGAAATAGCAAATTTATAAGGTAACTGTACCAGTCTTGGTAAGCGTTCTATTGATGGTCAATTTCGAAAAAAAACGGCAAAATAAGAAAACTAAACGTTGTAGGGAAAATGGCAACATTTAGTGATAAACCATAGATACTCAGCTTGTGAAAAAATGACGTTTGTCATTTTGACACGTGACATTTGCAACATGGCGGGCCCTTGAACAGAATGCGGTGGTGAATTTATATAATTAGTGTTATTTTTGATAAGGTTGGTGAGTACTTCTGTTTATTATTTTATAATTATATAAGGGTTTTGAGATATTTCTTTGTTTTGATACTTAAGGTAACATACCTGTGTGATGAATGACACCAAAAAATGCACATATTTCTGTTTTGTAGACTTCTTAAACTGAACTGACCATTACTGGAACGTCGATTTATGATATTTCCAATGATGGTCAAATTGACCATGATGGGCACAATAGGGTTTTTAGCTTTTTTCATAAAATGTAGAATGTTTATCCACAGAAACGAGTTCAAATTTTATCAGCGCCTCGTTTGAACATACCGGTCCAGTAATGGTCATAGTTACCATTATTGGGGTGACCATGACTGGATCACAGACCATAATGTTTGCATTATAATGGAGTATTATATATTTTTTTTTTGCTGTTATACAATTAAGTTTTTATCCTTTATACACGACTGTCCAAAAAAAGGGTGTATTGTTTTGCAAAATAGATATTTTTTTATAAATTTGATTTCTTTGTTTCATAAGGTAACGATGGCACCAAAGAAAAACTACACGCCTCATCAAATGTGCCTTGCAATGGAAGCTGTTAGAAAAGGGGACAGTTATTCAGCTGCAGCTGAGAAATATGGTGTACCGAGAATGACCTTAAGGAATAAAGTAACGGGAAAGAGTCCTGCTGTCTGTCATATGGGTCCTCCTACAATACTTTCTATGAATGAGGAAGCCATATTAAAAGAATGGTTGTTTGCAATGGCAGAACGACATTGCCCGATAGGAAAGGAACAGCTATTAGATTCTGTTCAACTAATTATAAAATCTGCTAATAGAAAAAATCCATTTACGAATGACAGACCAGGGAGGAAATGGTTCGATTTATTTTTAAAAAGACATCCAGAAATATCTGAGAGAGTTTCACAAAACTTAACCACATCAAGAGAATCTGTAAAACAAGAACATATGGTCAAATGGTTTGCAGACGTTGAGAAGTATTTAGAAGAAAATAATCTTCCAGAAGTTTTGAAGGATCCAACGCGGATATTTAATACCGACGAAAGCGCGTTTTTCTTAAATCCCAAACTTGACCGTGTTTTAGTTAAAAGAGGAGAAAAAAATATATATTCTACGTCAGGGAATGAAAAAGAAAACCTTACAGTTCTTTTGACAGCCAATGCAGCTGGACAGTTAGCACCACCAATGATAGTGTTCTCTTACGAACGCATTCCCAGAGCTATTGCCGAAAGTATTCCTGAAAATTGGGGCATTGGCCGTTCAGAAAACGGCTGGATGTGCGGGAGTACATTCTACGAATATGTAACCAATATATTATATCCCTGGTTGGTACAAAACAATACGAAGTTCCCCATAATCTTTTTTCTGGATGGTCATGCTTCCCATTTGACTAAACATTTGTCAGATTTCTGCAGAGAGAAACAAATTGAAGTTATCGCTCTATACCCAAACAGTACTCACTTGCTGCAACCTATGGATGTGTCCGTATTTAGGCCACTGAACCTGTTTTGGCGACAGGAAACAAGAAAATAGAAGACTGAAAATTTGGGAGAGCAAGTGAAAAAAGAAAACTTTGCGCCAATACTAAAACGTGCATTAGAAAGTATAACTCCAGACTGCATACAAAATGGGTTTCGAGTGGGAGGACTTTTTCCTTATGGCCCAGACCTAGTAGACTTTACTAAGTTAAACATCCAAAACAGAGCATCGATAAGTAAAAGCGCCTGTGATTCTACAAAAAACCAAGCTTTTTTAAGCCAACTCGGAAGCAGAAATCGTAAAGATATTTAAACGGTCTAAACTAGACACCTTTAACAAATGTTTTTACTTACCTATGTCAGAATTAGCTGATGTATTGCCGACTGAAGATTTGACAATGTACACTATCTGGGCCAAATATAAACATTTGTGTGCAGTTACTGTTTCTGAAAGCAATACAAAAGCTGATGATAGACCAGGTGTTGAGCAAAATACAACCCGAATGATAACTATTTCTGAACAAACGACTTCTTCTGAAATCGTGCCTCTGATATCTGTTCCTCCTGTGGAATGCCACGATGATAATTCTACGACATCTGCAAGGTCTTCTGCAGAAACACTTCAAAATAAAGATGTTTTCGGGTCTATTAACAATAGTAAGATAGAAAGGGGCAGTGAAAAATGTGGCACTAAGCAAAATCAGGACCTGCTTTCTAAATGCGCTATTAGTGACTTAATTTCTGCGCATAAAACTCCGACCAAAGTCACACCTTTGACATCTTCTGCTATTGCAGTAGATCAAAACGAGATAATACCATCTTCATCTACTGCAAGTTTTGCTCATCACATCCTTAATAAAGGAATTCTGGTGCCATCACCGTTTAAGAAGGCTCTATTTTGGCCAGAACCGACACAAAAGAAACGTAAAATATCCAAAGAAAAAATACCATCAGCTATTACAAGTAAGTCATGGAGAGAATTTTACGCAAAAAAAGATGCAGAAAAAAAAGAAAAGGAAGATATCAAAGCAAAAAGAAAACAACTACGTAAAGAGAAGAAAGAGTTAAAAGAAAAAGCCATAATTGAAAAACAAAAGAATACGAGTAGAGGTAAAGAAAACATGAAGAAACGCAGACATGTCTCTATCACTTCCAGTGAATCGGATGTTGTAAGTGATGTGACATATGCGGAGACAGGAGGAAGTGAAATAGACACACCAGATGAATCTGATGAAGATCTAACACTTATGGACTTGAAGCTAAAAAACACTATGAATGAAAATGGCAATAACAATCAAAGGCAATCAGACATTCAAGGCGACTCGATTTCACTTCCGCTGTCCTTAGAACAAGCTGATGCAAAAACGTCAGATGAAGATATAGTATCACCTAAAGTTATAGTAGAGCAGTTGCCTTATAACTTTTCTGTTACATCAGATGAAAATTTAAATGAAAAGTTGCGTTGTGGAATTAATACTTCCGTTTCTTGCAACGTTTCTGCTAACGATTATGTAATAGTTATTTGGAATGAAAGGAAATACCCAGGACAAATTGTTTCTGTGACTGAAGAAGGGGCGCTAGTATCTTGCCTTAAAAAAATCCAAAGAATTTTGACGCTGGCCTGTGATAAAAGACTTACAACTGTATAGTTGGGATAGTAACTATTGTATGCCAAATAGCAATTCCTAAGTTTGCAAAAAAAAGGCTGTTTTATTATTCCAGAAATGGATAATGTATAAATATTTAAACATACTAAAATTCAGTTACGGTGCCTTAAAGTATAAATTTAATGTTCTATTTTCTTAAAATTAAAGCTTGTTAATCTTGTAGTAGTTTTGTAAAAGTTGTACCTGTTTTAAAATACTTAGTTACCTATTTACTGATTTATAAAATATCGGCTAATTATAATAAATGAAGGAAGGAAATGATAAGAAAGGTTAAAAAATATCCATTTTGTTGTTTTTATAATTTTAAGGTTTTAAGATACACCTTCTTACTATTACATCTTATGATTCAACACTTAATAACGAGACTGAAATCTAGCCTAGGAAGAAATGTTATTTACTTTTAACAACGTTGTCTCATTTTGATCTCATTTTGATTTTAATATGATTTTAAGAATATTGTAAGATTCTAAGTTCAGAATTATAAATATAAAACATATTTTTTTAGTTTCTTTTATTATGAATAAAAGCGTAATAATAAGCTTAGTGACCATTATTGGTGCTGGCCATAATAGGAGCAAACCATAAATGGTGGGTCAACATTGGGTTTTCGGCCGACCATCATTGGCTCTGTCAACAACAACTTTTTAAAATTACTTTTTGACTTTTCTATTAAAGACGATACCAATTTATAAGCTTACGTATGTACGGAAATCCTACTTTTATCAATACCAATAGTTTTGAATCAGATCTTGTTTTAATTAAATAACAAAAGGTCGAAAAATAAAATTAAAATATCTTAAAGTGACCATGACTGGTGCGTTTACCTTATCTTGTTATAGATAATTATAAACCTCTAGTTTACTATCAAAATATAAGAAAAAAATGTAAAAGCTTAATGGAATCTCTAGCTGTAAGTAAAAATAAGGAATCGACTACCCAACCAAATACGATGAATAGAATTTGTAAGCAGTTCATTGAGAGTCAGCAAAAATTAAGCAGCAGACACAAATTAGGAAGACGATATGACATAGCTGATAAAGAGTTTGCATTGGCTTTTTATACTGTTTGACTAAATCATACATATTATTACAAAAATATTTTTGTTTACCCAGTTTACCTCCACTTCGTAGTTGATTAAATAATTTGTAGGTAAACTGTGGTTTAAACAACACAGTTTTAGAATTATTAAAACTTAAAGCAGAGAGAATAACTCTAAAAGAACGAATCATATCTTTAGTTTTTGATGAAATGTCTTTAAAAGAAAATTTAAATTACGATGCACGAAGGGATGTCTTTGAAGGGTTTCAAGATTTTGGAGATCAGAATCTTGAAACCTCCAATTATGTAATCAAGCTATGGTATTTATGATTAAGGGTATCTACATTGATTTTAAGCAAGTAGTAGGTTATTATTTAAGTAAATATGCTTTGCCTGCAGATATTCTGTACAAATTATTCTTAGACATAATAGAGATTTTTTTAATACTGGTTATATTATCAAAGCTATTATTTGTGACATGGGTTCAAATAATGTCAAATTGAGTAAACTTCTCTCAGTTTCAATATATTTAATTCAAAGGCCATAGAATTTACTTTTTTGTATGATTCACCTCATCTGTTAATTGAAATAATTTTAAGAACTTTGACTTTCAACTTAAAAGTTCAACAGCTTTATGATCACATGTGGTAAACTTCTATAACATTGATTCCCAACAACTACCTAGAATGACACCCAAGTTAAATAAAAAGTGTATCACCCTTCCTCCTTTAGCACAATGAGAGTTTGTCTAGCAAGTAGGGTATTTAGTCATTCTGTAAGTGTCGGGATTCTTTGTAACATAACACTAAATAATTTACCAGTAAATGCCACATTTACAGCTGATTTCATAGATAAAAAAGATATTCTTTTCGACATATTTAATTCTTCTAAGTATAAAGAATATAAAAAAATCAGACGTCCTATCCATCAATTCTACTCATTTAATTAGCTCGCGGCCTGCAAGGCCCTGAGTCAGATGAAGCTGTAAGAGTCGCATAGACTAGCAGCGAAAACATCCAAAAAATAGAGATTCTACTCATATAAATAAATTAAATGAATTAAGTAACTTTTTGAAAGAATTAAGAGTTTTAAATAAAAGAAGAGAAGTTGATTCCATTGTGTATAAATTGATGGCTAATTAATATAGAGGCATTAAAATGTTGTGGCAAGATTTAAAAAATTAATTACGACTTTAAATTCTTATTCACTCGTAGGCTTACACAAAATTGTATAGAAAATTTATTTACTATAAAACACCACCTAAAGTTACACCTGAACCCAAGTAGATTGAAGTCTAGAAACTTGAAATTAAAGAAAATTTCACATTCCTAATGTATTTAGTTTTATTTTAAAACCTCCAAAAAATCTACAGAAACTATTAACTACGTTTTGTTTCTTGTACAGGGTAAAATTGTACAAAATTATTTTCAAATTTTGTTGAAAAACTACGTACAAACGAGTTTCGCAGTTTATAACTTTTTCATCAACTCATGCCACTAGATGACGCTATTTTGACAGTTGCCTTTCCAATGTGTGGAAACTGTCGAAAGCTGCACGTATCAAGCCGTAAGGTTTTATAAAGTAGGTATTTGGCAGTGTGAACATTGAAGTCGTGCAGTTTTATGTTAGGGTTGGGATTTAATTTCATTAATTATAGGATCCCAAGTAGATGGTAGCAATCAACCATTTTCTCTATTGAAAATAGGGTGTGATGTCTATTGAAAATCCGTAAAAACTAGTTTTATTTAAATGTGTAGTGTTCGCGTGAACGTAAGAAATCATTATGTCAGATTGTTAGTAATAAATAATGGAACTATGTACCTACCAACAATACTACTCAATGCAACTTATAAACAAATAGCTCGCACAGTCCTAGCTTCTTTCGTCACGCCATCATTATGACTTACTATAGAATGTCAATTCAGTATTCAAGAAACAATTTTACAGACCTCATTCACTTATACTGGAACAGTAGTAGATAATGTATATATACATATTTAGATATAAATAAAAGAGTCTATCTGTATGTAATATTAAAATCACTGGCTTATTGTAAGTTCAAATGGTTATATATCTACACACACACACACACACATACACACACACACACACACACACACACACATACACACACAGGCGCGCGCGCGCGCACGCACGCACACATGCACGCACGCACGCACGCACGCATGCACGTACGCACGCACGCACGCACGCGAAGTATTAAGTTAATATATAACTTCGCGTTATACATTCCCTGTTTAGGTAGATAAGTAATATACAGGGTCATTTTTAATTTACTGAAGACCTTTGGGGAATATATTATTTACACCATAACAACAACATCTGTAAGAAAAAAAAATTATTTCTTCAATTTTTATTTTCATACAAAAATAAAAATATTTTAATTGGAGCTTCTAAACGGTAATAGTCCTAGTTAGGCAGTTAGCAATAAAAAGCGCGTGGCGAGGGAGGGGGTGGAGGGGTGTAGGCGGCGACGATACTCATAAACTTGACCTAATTAGTAACATGTGTCGTCAGTCCGGTGTTGCCATATATACAGATTTCCCCGTATTTATACAGATTTTCGGTGTGTGATACAGATTAGCACGGGATACAGATTTTTATAGAGTTTTCTAACACTATTGATTGGATTACAATAATATTCAACTTAAAACAGAACGAAGCAAAATAAGTGACTATAGTTCATAAAAGATAGCTTGATCTCTGCGACAGCTGTCAGTAAAATCACGCCTATGAAATCCTGAATTTCTTAGTAGTACAGACAGTACCTGTCAATGTCATACTTTATGGGCATGCACTAATTATGTCGGCATGCCCATAGAGTACGACATTGGCAGGTACTGTCTGCACTACAAAGAAATTCAGGATTTCATAGGCGTGATTTTTCCTGACAGCTGTGGCAAAGATCAAGCTATCTTTTATGAACCATATATACCGCGTTACACACATTATTGCATGTTCTATACTTTATGGTTAATTTATATTTTCACAACGTAATTAATTGGTATGGCAGAATTAATAATAATAATAATAATAATATCTTAATTTGCTTAGAAACACAGTATTATAAGCTGGTACAAGTTTGATAGAGCGCATAGTTTCGCCATAATGAAAACAGCATGCAAATAATAATATATTGAATTTAAGAATATTCCAATGAAATTACATGTCAACTATACTATTAATATAATAATTATTACTAAATATGTCAACGAAATAAAAATTGAATGAAATAAAATTTTGTAACTCTATCAATTTATGTTAAGTTTTTGGCAGAGAGAAACGAATCTATGCTGTAAAAATTATTCTGATTTAGCCATTTGTACAACCTGTGTTTAAACAATGATTCCGAAACATATTAAAATGCCATACATTGAGCATTTTAATATGTTTCGGAATCTTGTTATTTATTCTGACACACATACAGAGGCAACTTATTGCATACCTATCCGACCTTGGAGTGTCATTGTATATCATTCTGTGAGGATTTCTCAATCTATAATTATTCACTTTATTAAATAATTCTATATTTTTGTGTACAAAGACCGTAACTTCATAAACGTAAAGTGAAGGTGAAATGGCAATAATCCTAGACTTTTATACAGTGGAATTACAAGTGTATTTTAAAATATATATATAAAATATATATGACTGAAAATAATAAAGTAATTAAATGATCGTTTGTTGCAAATGTTTGAGTCTTAATACGTTGTTTGCTTAAAATAATGTTTTCAATTTTGCTATATAAATAATTTAGTGTATAGTGTATATTTTATACTTAGTAGAGCCACGCTGCACCTATATTATGGTTTCAGCACGAATGAGTCAGCTCGACCGGAGAAAGACCACGCTCTCACAGAATACCGCCGTGAAACACTAGCTTAATACTGCTTTGTTTCGTATGGTGAGTGTAGAAATCCGGAGATCCTTTTTTACTGGAAACGAGGCATTCCATCTTAGTCCTCAGGCGTGACAACGCATCTGCGTTTTGATTCTTAACCTTGGATAAATGTAGATGTCTATGGGCCACAGCATCCACTTACCATCGGTGTGCTCGTTTGTCACCCTTATTCTAAAAAAATATTTTTATTGAATAACGATAATCAAACTTTATCAGATTATCACGTTAGTAGTTATTCATTGTGTTTCAAAAGAAGCAAAAATGGTGATCAATTATTCTATTTTGGTTTATTATATTATACAGAATTTAATTTTAAATAGCATACAGATTTAATACAGGTTTTAGCAGTTTCTAATACAGATAAAAGCTTCAAGGCATCTGGCAACACTGCGTCAGTCGCCTTTGATGCGCCCGCGACGCTTGTCTTTTCGTTGTGAGATTATTGTGAACGTTACCATTGTTACGATGGTATACCGATACTCAAATGTTGAGTACACCGAAATGGTGCGAATTTTAGCAATTTGCAATGATAACGTTAGTGAAGCCTGCCGTGAATATTCAAGGCGATTTCCCAACTCACGTGCACCGTGCTACGCTACGATGCTAGGCGCCACACAGCGATTGCGAGATTACGGGCAATTCCAGCCTGTATCAATCGATCGTGGTCGTCCACCGCGGCGCACAGTACGTGAGCAGGAAGACATACTGCAGTTTTTTGAAGACAATCCAGCAGCGAGCACTTATGAAGCAGCCCGACAGTTCAATGTGTCACAATATTACGCATGGAGTGTCATACACAATGAAGGGAAGTACCCCTTTCACCTGCACCGTGTTCATGAACTCAGCAAAGCTGACAAACCTGCGCGAGTTACATTTTGTAATTGGTTACTAGCTGCTGAACGAGCTAACATTTTATGGACTGATGAAGCAACATTTGGCAGAATAGGGCTATTTAATACGCACAATGAACACTTGTGGTGCTATGAAAATCCACATGAACCAAGACCACACAGCTTTCAACACCGGTTTAGTGTCAATGTGTGGGCAGGCCTTATTAATACAACGTTACTGGGCCCTGTTTTCATAGAAAGATTAAATGGTGAAAGCTATGACAATTTTCTCACCGACACGCTGCCGGAATTGTTAGGGGATATACCACTTGCATCTCTACGCAATGGGTATGTTCCGAAATACAACGCAGTGTACTGTCCAATGCAAATGACGTCATGAATCGACGCTATACTGGTGATTCGTTCCAAAACATTGGACAGTATATGACGTCATACTTTTGCGCCATTTGGAAAAGTGTTGGCGATTATTTTGTCATTTTGTGCTCCAAAAATCATTATATCCTCCTAATGGATAACTACCATCAATTATTCTATAATTTTTTGTATTTGAATAAATAGAAACAAATTCTGGCATGCTTCATTCTGCAAACACACAATTAAAAATTGTTTTATTATGGCCGGATATCCGACACAATATGGAGGCGGCACGCTAGTACAATAAAGTGTCAAATGATACGTCATTTGCATTGGACAGTACACTGCGTTGTATTTCGGAACACTGACGGGGCACCGGCGCATTATGCTCGTCAAGTTAAGGATTATTTAAACAGAGAATACCCTGGACGCTGGATCGGACGTGGCAGGCCTTGTGCATGACCTCCCAGATCGCCAGATATCACACGAATGGATTTTCATTTGTGGGGGCAAGTAAAGACATTAGTGTATACTGGTCGCACACTCGAAACCCGCGACATGTTGAAAGAAAAAATGTTATCAAATCAAAATGAATACTCAACTTTTATCTCGTGTCGGTGAACAGTTAACTTTTAGGTGTCACCTATGCATAGAATGTGGAGGTGATTACTTTGAACGCTATGTGCGGGATACTCACCGCCATCCGCGGATTCTAATGTATAAATTTGTATTTTAATATTTTTATTGAACCCTTTTTACCTAAATATTTTTATTCAATTACTGTTGTAAAATGTGTGTTAATATCTGTATTTAATCATTATAACTATTTTATTGTAATATTTGTAATTATTTTAACCCGCATCCATTTTTTAAATACAACTTGCATTTAATAAATAAAAAATAGCTAATAATACTCGACATTTAATTTGCACGTGCTGCGAACCGAAAAGGGCAGGCGGCGCCTTTGATGACGCCTGTATCGACGTCATTGTATACCTTGGGCAGTGATCGTAACAAACTACCTAATTGTTTATTAAAAATGTCTATAAATTCGTAAACAAATTAATAAAATAATCAAATAGTCAATCAAATTGCTTTATGCAAAAAAGGAGTATATGAAAAGTTAATGTAAATTTGTCATTTGGAGCGGCGCCCTGGTATATTTTTTTAAAAAAACCATAGGCACAAAAAAAAGTGGTGAATAGTTTAGTAGGCAGTATAAAAATGTACTCTGTGGGCAGTACGCACTCGCGACACAATCAGCTGAGCGCGAGCGTCGACCGGCGCGGCGGCGCGTCGAAGAGGTTACTTTATAATTACCTATTGCTCATTTTAATATTTGTGATTTTATTAATGTTATTTGCCTATCTAATTATGTATATTGATTTTTCAACATGATGTGTGATACTGATATCAAGTGTAAAATAAAAAGGCATTTTATGTGACTATGTATTCTGAAATTGTTTAGGTACTACAAAATACAGGCTTAAAAGGAGTCAGACATGACAATAAAAACTTAAAAGTAGCTTTTATGTAAATGTATTACATTCTGTAAAGTGATCTCGCTAAAATCGTTTGTAATTATGCCACCATTATATTCCCAAAAGGTCTTTAGTAAAAATGACCCTGAATATATACATATAATAACAATTAATTTATTAAAATGATTATATATTAAAATATGTACATATTGCCCGTCGCTTTCATTAATAAATTGGAATAAGTCGTAACAAAGTAGAGGTACTGGAAAGTGTTTCTAGAAAGAACAAATTAGAGCTTGATAAAAGTATTTCATTTTACATTGAATTGAATTGACAGTTGTGTCTGTAAGATATAAAATAATATTTAATAAAAGTATGTAATGCAGGCGTATTTAAAAGTTCATTATAAGTTATTTACATACTTTTTGACATTATTTACAATTAAATATTTACACTATGCTTTTACTTATTCATGTAAACCTATTTTTATCCAAATTAACATTTAAAAAGGTGAGTTGTCGCACTTTTTGGGATGTAAGTCGGGTCCTACGGTCATTTAATAAGATGCCCGTTTTTGAAAAAGTTTGGAAAGATGCTGAAGGGGACAGCTCCATTTGTCGCCATGGAAAATCGTCATCGTTTAAGTTTGTGTCGATCTCCTTAATGGCCTTTGATAAAGGAGTCCCGACTGTGTGCTGCTTTTGCCCTATTATTTCGTTCAGGATAGCACGACAGCCATCAATTTTTGTATTGATGGCTGTTATAGAGGATAATGGTTCCTCATCTGAACACTCTTGAGCAATCATCTCATATAACATGTCCTGGATATGATTTTTGTGTTTTTGGCCTCATTCTGATCACTAAAAATACATTATTTGTTTCTAGGATTGAGAAAAGTGCATGTCCTGAACATTTACATCGTTCCACAAGGCCGAATCTTGTCACCAGTCCTGTTCTGTGACGATAGAGGACATTTTTTTTATAGAAGAGGGGGCAAACGAGCATGCGGCTCACCTGATGTTAAGTGACTACCGCCGCCCATGATCAACCGCAACACCAGGGGAATTGCAGGTGCGTTGCCGGCCCTATCGAAAGGAGTAAGCTCTTCTCTTGAAGGTCCCCAGGTCGTATCGGTCCGGAAAAATCGCCGGTGGTAAACTATTCCACAGAGAGGTTGTACGCGGAAGAAAACTCCTTTTGAAACGTACAGTGGTGGACCGCCAAGCATCCAGATGGTGTGGATGATATCGGGACGTTTGCCGCGTAGTGCGTTCACAAAATTTAGCGGCTGAGATTAATCCGAATAATTCCTCAGAGCACCCCCCATGGCATATCCGAAAGAAAATGCAAAGATATGCAACATCTCTTCGCAGCGCTAGTGAATCGAGCCGATCGGAAAGCACTCGGTCGTCGACGATTCGAGCCGCTCTGCGCTGGATGCGGTCCAGTGGAAGGAGCTGGTACTGGGGAGCCCTAGGCCAGAGATGGGAACAGTATTCCATGTGTGGCCGAAACTGCGCCTTGTAAAGTTGCAGGCGGTGTGCCGGCATGAAATACTGTCCCGCTCTGCTGAGCACGCCATACTTTTTAGAGGCCAATTTGGCCTTCTCTTCCAAGTGACCACGAAACTGCTCGTCACTCGATATGTCGACGCCGAGGATTCCAATACTGGCTGAGGCAACATGGGGAGTGCCTTGAAACTGAGGAGATACGACAAAGGGGTTCTTTTCAGCGGTTAACGCGCAAAATTGTGTCTTCTAGGGGTTAAACTGGACTAGATTTAGTCGCCCCCAATCCGAGACTCAGCGTTCAGCAAAGACACCGGGACAAACTTTGTCTGAAGTCGACTTCAGACACAAGTTTGTCCCGGCACTCGGAGACGTTTTCCCGAGAAATATTGGCTCGGCCGGTGTAAAGAGCATCACCAGTGCTGTCATCTGCATAGCAATGAATGTTACGGGTTTGCAACCTATCATTGACATGCAGAAGAAACAGCGTTGGCGATAGCACGCAGCCTTGTGAAACACCAGCATTAATAGGCTTGTAATCGGAGCTTGCACCGTCTACAACAACCTTGATGCTCCGATCTGCAAGAAAGCTGGTGATCCAATCGCACAATTTCCCGGGAAGCCCGTAGGAAGGCAGCTTCGAAAGAAACGCTTTGTGCCAAACTCGATCGAAGGCCTTCGCAATGTCCAATCTAACGGCCAATGGCCGGAGGGGGAGGCCCTTGGACTCTACTGCCTTCGCCCATCTGTGAGTTCGGTAGACCAGAAGATCACTAGCTGACCGACCACGACGAAAACCGTATTGGCGATCACTATTCAGCTGGTGATCCTCTAGGTACCTCATGAGCTGGCAGTTAACAATAGACTCCATTGTTTTGGAGAACATGGAGGTGATGGCGATAGGCCGGTAGTTGTACGGGTCTGAGCGGTCGCCTTTTTTAGGGATCGGGTGGACGAAAGCCGTCTTCCATGATTTCGGGAATACGCCTGGGGAGTAGAAGTACCGGAAAAGACGCGTTAAAACCGGTGCCAACTCTGGAACACATTGCAAAAGGAGAAAATTAGGGGGTTTCCGTCAGGCCCACTTGACTTGTGGATATCCAGAGAGAGGAGTGCTTTGCGAAACGAGCGCTGTGTGAACTGCACTTCCAGCATGGAGCACTCACACCGCGGGATGGTCGGCTGCGTACTGCCCCCGTCATCGAGAGTCAAGTTGGACGCAAAGAAAGAGCCTAGAAGATCGGGTTTCTACTTTGCGGTATGGGCCAGTGAGTCGTCCTCCCTGTTCAGAGATGGAAGGGATGGCTGACAGAAATTACTCTGGACAGCCTTGGCGAGAGACCAGATTGTACGGGTTCCAGAAGGAAGGCGAACTAGTATTTCGCCAATTCTGCCTATGTGCTTTGACTTTGTCTTGGCAATGAACCTCTTGAAGGACCTAGAGGCGGAATTATCCTTTTTTTAGAGCGCTGGTGTTTACATCCCGGGACGTTGATGTTGACGTTGTAGATGCGTCAGCTCAGGTTTGGTAGCACTCCTGCTTATAGCATGATGCTATTTTACAGGAGCGACCAAACCATGGCTGAGATTTGCCTCCAATGATCACCACAGAGGAAGGAATAGAAAGTCCCGTATTATGCTTGTAAGCGGACGAGACATTTTTATACTTAATAGATTTAATTAGTTCTACACAATGAAAAACACTAAACTCGAATTAATTTGTTTTTAAATGTACAGTATCTACCTAATATCTACGTATCTATATAATATTATACGTTACACTAGTTATAATACACAAAAATAGTTCAAACTTATAAAACTATCATAAAACAAAAAAATATCAAACCCAAATTAAAATTTCGAAACCGAAACACAAACGAAAGCGAGCAGAGAAATTACATAAAAGAGCTTCCAAGTACGTCCACCTTCAGGTACCAGCGCCAAAAACCGGGGTTTGAGATACTTTGAAGTATTTTCTTTGAAAATTGGTCCGTATTTTTATATAAATAAGGACCACAATAGCATAAGCTAAAATAGTAAACTCTCAAGCCTTGTTGGAAGAAAAATATTTGTATAAACACTGATCCATAACTTAATATAAATAAGAAGCAGAATCGCGGTTACAAAAAATACTTCCAATCCTTTAAAGTAAATATACCTTGATAGAACATTGATCCGTAACAAAATATAAATAAGGAGCAGAATCGCGTCGAGTGTCGACAGCGCGAGAATATTCAAATACTTTGAAGTCTTGCGAGTATTTTAGGTCGGCATTTGATCGGCGTACTCTCAAGTAAATACCTGGTATAAAATCCCGGTCGCGTAAATACGCACCTTCCCTAAATCGTACAACAACTCAACACGAAACACTGTCCATAATAATAATTTTTATTTCGTTTTCAAAGGCATGTTTACATACAGGAACCAATATGGTTACAATTAAAGAAAGTAACAATAAGTCTAATAAAAATAACATGCAATAATAAAAATTAAAACTATGTGTAGGTAAATAATGTAGAATCTATAAAAGAAAAATTGAAAACTCAAGTTTATAATTTAATAAATTAGCTACCTGCCTGAACTAGGTTACCTAGGAGTACCTTTGTTTCGGACCATTACTTAATAATAATAATAATAATATAATTTATTTAGTTCCAAACATATACACAAATTAACATAACATAATTATTTAATGGAATGAACTAAAAAGGCGTCTACTCAGTAGAAATGTTATAGAAACCACATAGTGGTAACTACAACTGCTGATTTTCAGTAAACGCCAAAGACATAGGTGGAATAGAATAAACTTAACTTATTATACTAATCACAGGTTCCAACACTTATGAAAATACATACTTTACTTATATAAAAAAACACACTTATAACAACTTAAAAATAAAAATAAAACTGTTAGCATTTAGGAAAAGGGCACAACAAAAAGCGCAACAAAAGGCATGTGCAAGGCACAAGACACACAATTAAATTATTTGACAAGATACAAAAGCAAAATAAATAAATTTACAATTAAGCAAGTATTCGTTAGTTTTACAATATAAAGACACAGTAAGTATACTTTATAAGATAAAATGTGATACATCGACACAGAATTCTAGTCACTTTGCAAATTTAAAAGGTATTCTTTTAGTTTTATTTTAAAAGTGCCAACACTTATGAAAATACATACAACTGTTTTGTTGCCCTTGATCGGAGGCGGTATATTATTCCAACACTTTGTGGCAGCATACCGAAAGCTACCACGAAACGCGGCCGTTCTGTGTCTTGGGTACAATAATCGAACAGTTTCTCGCGAGAGACGTTCCGAGAAACTGAGCCTCTCATATAAGTATTTTGATTGTTGATTTTGTAATAATTTATAAAGTAAACAACTGTAATGAACCGATCTACGAGATTTCATATTAATAAGTTTTCCCTTATTTAAAAACGGTGTCACATGGCCTCTACGAGGAATTCGATTGCAGAACCTAGCGCATGCATTTTGTACTCGTTGTATAACAAGTTTTGTTCGCGCAAGCAAACACTCTCCCATGACAATGTCAGCATAATTTAGCTTACAGAGTATTAATGACTCGCAAAGTTGAACCCTTAATTCTTCACTTAAGTATTGCCGGATATTATATAATACTTTTAATCTATAAAAACAATTTTTCACTGTATGCATAACATGATTTTCAAACCTTAGTCTACTGTCCATAATTATACCCAAGTTACGAACTTCAGATACTTGTTCAATATGGTCGCCACCAACAATAATTTTGGGTTTATGAGCATTCGTTCGTTCTATTAATTTCTTTGACCCCAAAATCATGAACTTGGTTTTATTTGGATTTAAGATGAGTTCATTATTACTCGCACCATTCAGCGATCATACTTAACTATTGCCTGATTTAATTTGTTAACTGCCTCATTTGTATCACTCGGCCTAAATGATATGTATACTTGAAGGTCGTCTGCATATAAATGATACTGGCAATATTTAAAACAGCTTGTAATATCAGCACTGTAGAGAATAAACAGTAAAGGACCTAAAATTGACCCTTGTGGAACACCACGAGTAACAGGAGACGCAGCAGAAAAAATGTTGGTACCAGTTTCATTTCGAAGTTTGACTCGCTGTGTGCGACCATTCAAATAACTTTCAAACCATTTTAATGCGTTACAATCAAAACCATAATACACCAACTTCGACAGAAGCAGTGTAATATTTATTGTATCAAACGCACGCGAAAAGTCAAGTAGAGTCAAAATTGTAGCCTCTCCGTTATTCTGCGCTGTCAGAATGTCATCGACAACACTCAACAGTGCTGTAACCGTGCTTAGTCCAGCCCTAAAACCTGATTGTTTAAGAGGTAAAATATTGTTCTGGTTTAGATATTCTATTAATTGTAAATAAATAGCCTTTTCAGCGATTTTAGATAAAAAAGGCAGTATACTTATAGGGCGAAGATGATTTAGTTATATAGGATGATTATTTTTTGGTATAGGATTTATGATTGCTTCCTTTCAGATGTCTGGGAACACCCCTGTCTGTATAGACGTATTAATAATGGTGGTTATTGTTTTCAAAGTCCGTGGCAATGTTAAGAGAACCATATCTTTAGTGATACCATCAACACCCATAGCATTAGTGGAAATATTTTTCAAAATTTCTGATACTAATTTTTCATCCACTAATTTTAAAGTGAAAACCGACGAATTGAAATGGTTAGATTCAAAATAGCATAATGTTGAAGGACTTACACTATTGCTTCCAGGCACGTGTAAAAAATGGTGATTTATTACGTCAGGATCATTCAAGTTTGATGGCAAAGCAATATCTTTTTTGTTGAAGTCTACCACATTTTTCTTTATGTTTCTCCAAAGTACTTGAGCATTTTTTGAATTTTTATTAATAAAATATCGAAAGTAGGCTATTTTTTCACTCAGTAAAGCAGCATTAACAGTACTCTTCAGATCTTTATAATATTTTTTGTTTCCTTTTGAATTATGGCCCTTACATTTTGCATGAGCTTTATCTCTTAGCTTCATCATTTCTTTAATCGTTGGTGTGATCCACGGATAGCTTTGGCATTTTATGTAGGACGTTCTTATTGGTGCATGAATATCAAATAGGTACAAAATATGTTCATTGAAAGCCGTTAAAGAACTGTTTACGTCGCCGCAAAGCAACTCTTCCCAGAATACAGCATCAACATCAGAATTAAATTTTATTACGTTTATATCCTTAATTGGTCTATAAGTAATGGATGTTGAGGATTGCTTCGGCTTTTTTACGTTCAGCTCACAAGATAAAAAAGCATGATGACTCAGATCTGGCACATAATCAACCTGTATATTAGATACATCACAGCTACTGCAAATTAAGTCAAGTAAAGTTTCCGAGTGATCAGTAAAATGAGTCGCTTGTGTGACGTACTGTCTTAGACCCATACAAAGAAGAAAATCATTGAGCTTTTTAGAATTAAGATCAGAAGGTGCAAGCAAATTAATATTGAAATCTCCCAACAGTATAATATAGTCGTAGGCTGAGAATGAGCTGACTGTATCAGAAAGATCATTTATAAAATTCTCAACGTGAAACCAAGGAGGACGATACGCGGTACCTATGGCAAGTTTCAGACCATTAGCTTTAACACCTAACCACATCTGTTCAATAGTGAGCGTACTCGGATGGTTCAGTACGCGAGCGTGGATACCATTTCTAATGTAAAAACCAACACCCCCTCCTCGTGCTCGGACGCTTGCAGGACGCGGTTTGTGTCGTAGCTTGTATCCTGGAGGGGACGGTGCGCGCTGTTCCTCACCTGGCTTCAACCACGTTTCATTTATCGCCATAATATCTACCGCATGACGATCAAGGGAAACCAAAAATTCATCATGTCGTGTACATAAGGAACCCGGATTCAGAAAACCAAGAGATAATTTTTTTTACTAATAAATTGTATGATAAAAGAGTATGTTATCTGAACATATTTGCAATTAAATAAATATTTTCTTAGTAAAGTCAGATGTCGCATATCCACAAATGAACGCGTCGATAAATGCAATAATAATTTATGAAAAATAACGAACGTCTTGTAATATACAAGTATATAGGCTATTCCTAGAGTAAATTTATTTAAAAATGTGTTAACGCACACTGTGACATAGAAATTATTATTAAAAAAAAGACAATATAAAATGCTAGCGAAAAGTACAACTCTCAAAACGAACAAAACATAAATCAAATTAAAAAAACAAAGAAATATCACCTCCCTCAACAATAGCACTAAATAGTTTAGAAAATAAAGTATACAAGTGATGAAAGGAATTTCCGTTGAAGATCTATTAAGAAAGCTTAGACAATTCCATATACACAGGTAAAAATTTATACAATATATTATTATTAGGCCATAAAAATTATTGTAACATATCACATATTTCACAAGATAATTATATGTGTAACATAATTTAATACTTTCTCTAACACATAAATAAAACACTAAATTGTAAGAAGATATCTTTGAGTACATAACCTTTGTGTCATTATAAAATATTATTGAATATGTTGAAGCAAGCAAAAGTAAAATAATAAGCATATTAATACATTTATTTATCTTAACTTTATATACCACTAATCTGCCAGAATATAACAATGAAACGTATGTTAATGTAACATTTATGAAATAAAAAAAAGTAATTTAATGTAAGAAGTTTGTATAAAAATAATTATAAATAACATATTCTTATTATTCGCCGAGTGACATAGTTTTAGAGCCAACAGCTTCCACACCAAAAACCTTAGTCAAATCTTCTTCCGACCGAAGCCGATGTCGCTCACTCCCATGTTCCTTTCTTATGTATATATTATAAATCTTTCCATCATGTGACCATACATACTTCCAACCAAGCCTTTTCGCTGTCACACGGGTTTTATAAAATAACCGGCTATTGTGCTTAGTAAGACGCTCGTTGACATAGATGGTGCGAGCTATTCCCGTCAGTCCCAAACCCTCAGTGGTGATATTGCGTCGTACTCGTGCCGCCTGTATTAGAGCATCACGCTGAGCACGACGTGGACGATGACGTTAAAAGGCGTGGCCGCGGAACTGAAGAGCCCTCGCTATTATCACGTATAAAACCTGTACGCTCTGAAGACACCACATCGCGCTCATCCAGGTCCACGCATAATTTCTTGGCAATAGCCAAGATAATATGTGTGGTATTTTCACCACTCGTTTCAGGGAATCCCGCTATCTGGATATCATTAGCGAGTAAGTCTTGGTCACGTTCCAATATTTGTGACTTCAACTGTGACTCTGTCTCTTCCAAAGTCGAAACTTCACAGCGTTGTAAGCCTTTTGACTTGTCTTCTAAGGCTGATATTCTGGTTCTGGTAGACGAGACTTTTGCAATTTTACCATCAGACAAAGTAATTGCATTTTTAAAATATCTTAACTCCATAAACTCTAAAATTCAATTTACTATGGCATTAGAGGCAAATAATTCCTTACTTTTCCTAGATGTGTTAGTCATCCGAAATGCTAGCAACACCATAGGTCACACTGTGTATAGAAAAAAGACCCATACAAAACGATACTTAAACAGTGAATTTCACCATCTTCCTTCACAGTTAGCGACCGTTGGCAAATCTTTTCTACAAAGAGCACATCTGTAACAGCAAATAACTTGTCGTCGAGATTCAGTACGTCAAGCAATTTCTGCAATACAACAAGCTTTGGGTCCCGCGCCTACGTCACAGTAGATAGGTAGTACCACTCCTGGCTCACTGAGTCAGAAGTAGTAAAATGGTCGTCGACTCACGATCCTATAAAAGGAAGGTTTTGGCATGCCGGTGAGGGCCTCCACCGTCATTAGTGCCCCATTGTTCTTATCTATTTATCTATTGTTCATTGAATACCGTCATTGTCTATTTTTCCTCGGCGTATGCATCGGCTTATCAGTGCTATTGTATTATACTTCTTTGTTCCTATCTACAACGCTAATCCGAATATCAGCCTAACTAAAATATGCCTACTAAATTTATTGTTTTATTGCCGTTCGTAAATTAGGATGGATATGATTTTAAATTCGATAGATTTTAATAAATTAATTTATTTAATTCAAAAATTATATACTGTTTCTATTTTTTGTAATATAATCAGTGCCATAGGCTTCTACTCCGTTCACATGTTATACCCTATATTTGTTCCAGACGGTGAAAAAGGTCACCGGTATATAAAATATGTATGACTGAAAATAATAAAGTAATTATTAGTTCTTTTGTTGCATATAATGTATGTTTGAGTTTTAATATCTTCTTTGTTTAAATTAATGGTCTCAATTTTGCTATACTTATAAGATTTTTTGTGTATATTTTTATTTAATAACGATAATCAAACCTTATCACGTTAGTAGTTATTCCTTGTTTTTCAAAAGAAACAATGATGACGATGATCAATTATCTATTTTGGTTTATTTACAGATTTTAAGTTTAAATAGCATACAGATTTAATATAGATTTTGGCAGTTTCTAATACAGATAAAAGTAGTGCCAGTCGTCCGCAGCATAGATAGATTACTCAATATAGTCCGCAGCGCGGCGTAGCGTATATGGAATCTATACCTTCACGCAACGTTCATGACGTCAGAGACCGTGTTGCCGTTGGGTATATTTTTAAATCCAGAAAGCGAAAATCTTTTCATTAGAGCGTACCTTTACCTAACATTTGTGACGTCACTGGTGCGTGTTGAAATCGGGTATAAGTACATTTAGGCTTAGGTCACGCCGCGGCGTAGAGAGTACTCGTCTACAACTTAACGCACGACCGCTGTTGTCGTATAAACATAACAATATACGAGCTTAGGGTTCGTGACTGAATTACCAAAATTGACACGTTTTTTACTGAACACCAATCAAAACTTATATCACACTAATAATTATTCTCACTTAACACTTTATTTCACTCCGAAAGCTTCGCTCCTATTTCTGCTGCTTGATACCAGATGGCTGATAATCAGCCGCAACAATATATTTAAAATATATATTGATAACCGTGGTATGCCATTGAGAGGTAGTGAAAAATTAGGCAACCAAACCGGTTTGGGTGCCTTCGTTAGTCCTAGTATCGACTCTGAGCTAGTAGCAAGTAATAAACATGTAAATGTAGGTACAAAGCTACAAAGTATGTTTATTTGAAACTGATAAAAAATTTGCTAGTTGTAGTGAACATTTATTTTTTCCTTAAAGTGGGACACCTTTAAAATTATTATAGTTTTAACACTTTTTATTGCCTTCTTGGTCTAACGGTTGTAAACGCAATTGCTGATCATGTGCGTCGTCGGTTTACCCGAAAGGCGGAAAAAAAGAAAAAAACAAAAGAGCCGCAGTTATTTGTCAAGCGGGACATTTTTACGTATTTTAGGGACCGTAGGACACAAACCTTTAAATCGGGACCGTCCCGCCTAAAGTGGGACGTATGGTCACGTTAGATATGAGTGAACTATATACTTTGACAAATGACGGCTCTGTGGCGCACTGGCTTGGCAATGAGTGGCTTCGCTGAGGGCAGCGTGTTCGAATTCCGCACGGAACATGTATTTGTATGGCCTTCAAATAATTGCTTCGGGTCCGGATGTTAGTCCTTGAGCAATTTGTGTTTGTAAACAGCCTCCACGATACGGGAAAAAATGTGGGGTAAAATGTTAACGCTATAAAAAATGCTGGTAAAATTTGATTTACGCATAAGGCGCAAGTTTATACATGGTTTGAAAATAAAATAAAATTCACTGACGTCACATACCAATCACTAAACAATAAAAAAGGAAGAAAACCGTTGTAAAAAGTGTAACTGCACGAGCAATATGCAATCGAGTATTGTCCTCGTCAAAAAAAATTATATACTACTTTTCATGGTTTTATTTTGTTAGATTATTTGAGATTTGTAAGTAGCATTCGTTGTCTGAATTATTATGAGGTCTTTATGATGGTTATCACGATTTAACCACATTTAGTTACGTTAACTAGTGGATGGACGTTGACCTGTAAAGTTAAATAAAGTTAGGCAAGCAAACTGTTCCATCCCCGCCTGTAGGTAATCATTGAAGTCATATTCACGCAATATTTGTCTTGTCACGACTATGGTTCATGGCTATAATGGGTTCTGATAGTAGGTTCAGCTGAGTGGTGCTGTTGTACTCTTCTTCTTCTTTAAGTGCCTCCCCATTATTGAAGGTCGGCAGTCATCCTCCTAAATTCTTCTTTGTTCTGGGCTAGCCTGAACAGATCTTCTACACTAGTTAAGTTTTAATATACTCTATGTATATGGAACAAAATGACCCATATTCACTAACAAATTATGTTAAGTACAAAAAAGAAAACTCACATAGTCTGGATCCGATATGTGGTCGAGCTATTAAAAAAAATATTCAATCTCTACTAAATAGTCACAAAAAATTTTAAGCTCCGATTTAACATTTGCTTGTCATGTTAGCAAAACATATACGTGAAAGAAACTAGAAGGAGTTTCAGTTTGGCATCATATGTTTTACTTATGTGTTTGACCACAATTCAACCGGATGGTAAGTGGTGATGTAGCCTGATGGTAAATGGCACTGTGTGAGCATAATGAAAGCCTATATTCACTGTTTCCTTGAAGACCCCGGTTTGTATTCGGAAGAAAAGACAAACGTTGTCAAATTATTCCACCACTTTGCTGTTCGCTCTACCAAAGACGAAGCAAATTGTGGTGGAGCCACGCTGCAGCTGCATTATGATTGCAGCAAAAGTAGTTCGGCTCGACCTGGCAGGCACACGCTCGCACAGAATCATGCCTCAATCACAGCATGTAAAAAGTCCACAGTGGAACGTAGGTCTTGCTCATTGATTGGCTCATAGTTTTGACATATCTGTCACGAGTGTTATGTGGTTTAACCGCAGTTTTTTTTTTTAATTTCGATTATATATAAGAGTATAGACTTTTGTCTAGCAATGCGTTTGTCAAGCGTGACCTCCTAACTGTAACGTATTAGAGGTTAGTTGCTATGTGATTATTGTTAAGGTGGCGGGTAGGTTAGTTTCTTGGTAATAAATCAGTCTGTTGCCTACATACACCTTTGATTGACACTCCATTGGCGACGAGTACGGGATTATTCTTAGAGTTTTTTTTCTTACGCAATCGCTTAAAAGTTGTGCAAAAATGCCGATAGGAAAAATAGAGCCATTTAGTTCAAGTTCGAAACAATGGCCCGCGTATATTCGTGTAAACCAGTACATTATGCTAAATGAAATTAGTGAATTGTTGAAAGTACCGATGTTGATAACAGTTGTGCATTGATAACATCTCGCGGCTACGTGCCCTTTCGGAAAGTGCAACACGTGTTCCACGCTCGACGAAAACCTGCGCGACCAATTCGTGTCAGGTCTGGTGAATGATGCGATGCGATCTAGGGTTTCCGCCGAAAAGAAAATTCGATATAAGGAGGCAGTGGAACTCGCTCTGGCATTAGAGGCTGCCGAGAAACATGTCGAAGTGAGCGGCTCCACCGAGGCGGCAGCGACAGACTCGAACTCGTGTGCGGCAGCGGGCGAGGCGGGCGAGGGCCTGCACTACGCGCGCCTCGTGTGCGGCAGCGGGCGAGGCGGGCGAGGGCCTGCACTACGCGCGCCTCGTGTGCGGCAGCGGGCGAGGGCCTGCACTACGCGCGCCTTGTGTGCGTCAGCGGGCGAGGCGGGCGAGGGCCTGCACTACGCGCGCCTCGTGTGCGGCAGCGGGCAAGGCGAGCGAGGGCCTGCACTACGCGCGCCTCGTGTGCGGCAGCGGGCGAGGCGGGCGAGGGCCTGCACTACGCGCGCGGCGGCACCGGCGATGGCGGCGGTGGCAGCCGGCGAGCCGGCCGGCAGAGCGCCCGGCTCAGCGGGCACGGCATCGGGCGGTCGCTCGTGTTGCCGCAGCGGCAAGACGCATGGCGCAGGCAGGTGCCGGTTCAAACACTACAACTGTGACGAGTGCCGTCAAAGAGGGCATATTAAAGTGATGTGTAAACAAGTGCGCGGTAGTGGCGGCCGGCATAATTATGTGAGTGACGAATCGGACGACGGTTTGTACAACATTGAAGTGGTAGCTCGAGGTAACAAACTCTACTGTATTAACTTGTTAATTAATAACAATATTGTCGAATGTGAAATGGACACCGGTAGTCGCATTTCTGCTATTAGCGAAGACACGTATGGTATGTATCGTATGTTTTCTTATAGAAACATTAAAAATGATAATTTAATTTTACGCGGCTATTCAGGTTCCCAAATCGAGTCTCTCGGTTACATTGAGGTAGAAGTTTGCTTAGGCAATACGAAAGAAAAATCATTACGTCTGTATATCATTAAAAACGGGGCACCCTTGTTAGGTAGAGATTGGATGCGCGCTTTAAAAATTACCTAAATTAACCTCAATGCAATTATAGATGATGGATTTGTGAACCAATTATGTAAAGAGTTTCCGGAAGTTTTTTGTGACAAATTAAGCACATGCAGGCAGACCATTCGATTACAGAAAAAAAAACAATGAACCAGTTTATGTGCGAGCGGTACTGGCACTACGCGTACGGGTAGAAAAGGAGTTAACACGCCTCGAGGCGGACGGTTCTATCTGTCGATTATTCTGATTACGGCACCCCAATAGTCCCCGTGGTAAAAAGAAATGGCGATATACGCATTTGTGATGATTATAAGATCACAATTAGCCCTAAGTTAAAAAGAGACTATTATCCACTACCGCGCGTTGAGGAATTATTCGCAAATCTTAGGGGAGGAGAAAAGTTCACATAAATAGATTTAAGGCACGCGTCGTACGAGCAGTGCATTCGCTCAGTTCACGAAGTCACTCAAATGTGCGAGTCCAGAGATATACGCCACACTAGACCAAACTTCCCACTAGTCTAGCATGCACTAATAAAGTTACAAGCTTAGAACTAGTTGTCCACCTAGACGTCAATCCCAGAACAACATGGTCAACGCACGCACACACATGACTTGCTGTCCGTTTGAAAAATAAATTGTAAAGTCTAGTATATCTGTTTGTATAATATGTGTGTCTAGGCAATTTGTGGTGAGTTTCATATGAAGTCGTATATTTAGTAAGTTGATATTTTATGTTGAAATGACCCGCAATATCGTAAAATAGATAATATTACCCTTGTTTACGTATTCACTTATCGTTATAACCCTAAATCTCGTAATTGTATTGAAGTGGGGCATTTTGGAAAACGAATTTTAAAATATGCCTGTCTGCCAGTCGTTAAAAATGCCTCATTAGTTTAATTCAGTAAATGTTAAAAGTGTTATGATTTATTGCAGATAATGTCTCCAAAATACATATCTGAGAATAACATTCCGAGCGTCATGGAGTGGAGATGAGTTGGATAGTTTATTAGTACTATTTATTCAGAAAAAGAAATTGGGTAATAGGGCATTCAGAAAATTTGAATACCGTCTCGAACGCTGAGGAGTCTCATTTTATTAGTAAAGTCAAAAGTAACTCTTGGGCGTAAACCAGTTTTATCAGTGGAGTATGAAAAAAATAGGTTGCCCTATAATAAGGGTGACCAAACGAGCACACAGCCCACCTGATGGTAAGTGGTTGCTGTGGCCGTGAATTCTCAGATGGAATGCCTCGTTTCCAGTATATAGGGTCTCCGGTTCTCACCATACGAAAGACAGCACAGCATTATGCTGCTACTTACCACAATATAGCTACAACAAACTCTGTCACCTGCTCTCTTACCCTTATTTTTAAAAACGTATGTAAAGTGTAACAAAAAAGATAAATTATTTAATTGCAGGCTCCAATACCGATAGAAGCATGGGAGGATACTTTGGACGCGACGCAACAGAGCCCCGTCTGCGTGCAGAGGAATCCATACACGCGCCAGAAGGAGATCGTCGGACAAGAAGACTGTTTATACCTTAATATCTACACGCCCGTTAAAATTAACGTAAGTACCTTCTTTTTAACCTACTTTGGAAAAACTAAGAGGTTTTGAGTCGTTGGAATTTTCACCCTGTGCAATTTAACGATAGTCATGTTGCCAAGAAGTTCATGAAATTGGCTTTCCATCATTAGCAAAAGGTATAAATATGAATTTGGATCTTCTGCTAATTCTATCAATAAGATGCTTGAGGCTCCTTTAGTTAAACTTCTCGAAATCCACGGGCACACCCAACAACACCGAGATTTTCTTTTTTTTTAATTATTTAATTCGTTTATTAAGTAGTCTCAGATTAGCGAAATTCCCGCACGCACGAGTTGGCCCAGCATCGCTTTGCGCTGCGAATTTTGAATGTCATAATATGTACATGGAGTATAGAGGCAAGGAGGACAATCTCCCATAGGAGAATAATTGAAAATGTGTCCATCTGTAAGCAGTAAATAACAGTTCAAAAACTCTCCTCAACAGCGCTCGAGTATGAAAATACGTTGAGAGTGTTTTTGAAAATAAAAATTTTGAAAGTAATAAAATAATTATTGTAAAAAGAATTATGGTGAGTGTGCAATAAAAAAATTATAAAAAGTTCTTTTATCGCAGTTCTTTAAAATTTCGACTGTAGCTACAGTGGCGCCACCCCTATTTAACGCTTTCCTAGGGACACTTTTTTATACCAGTCTGTACTTCTTACCTCTACACTCCCTAGATATGTACTTGTATATTGGTAAAGTCGTTCAATGTGCAATTTTCAATGTTTTTCAATGGAATTGTCTCAATTTGGTTGATCAGTGTAATATCTATCGCCTTTAGGCAAAAACGTTGCTGCCCATAAATCACATTGAATTTGGGGTATATTCAAAGAGTAGCGTTATTTACCCGTATTTTCAAAAAAAAAAAAATAACAGTAGATCATTATTTATATTTTTTTCATAGAAGAGGGGGCTAACGAGCTGACGCTCACCTGATAGTAAGCGACTACTGGCGCCCATGAACAACTGCAACACCAGGGGAATGAAGGTGCAACCGTTGCCGGATTTTTAGAAAAGAAGCTATTTATTTGAAGGTCCCTAAGTCGTGTCGGTCCGGAATAATCGACGTCGAGAGATTGTACGAAGAAGGAAACTCTTGATAAAACGCACAGTATTGGACTGCCAAGCATCGAGATAGTATGGATGGTATCGTGATTTTTACGCGAAGTGCGTTCGTGAAATTTGGCGGCTGGAATTGATCCGAATAATTATTCAAAGTGCTCCCTGTGGCAGGTGCGATAGAAAATTCAAAGGGATGCAACGTCCCTTCGCAACGCCAGGTAATCGAGCCGATCAGAAAGAACTCGGTGGTCAACAATTCGAGTCACTCTGCGCTGGATGCGATCAAGTGAAAGGAACTGGCACTGGGGTGCCCGGGCCCAGTGATGAATACAGTATTCCTTGTGATACTGAATGATGTGAGGCCATACGACAAAGGGGTTCTCTTTAGCGGTAAACGCGCAAATTTGTGTTTTCTTGGAATTGAACTGGACTAGCCCCAATCCGATACTTTATTTAACAAATTCTCGACTTCAGACACAAGTTTGTCCCGGTACTCAGCAACGTTTTCCCGAGAAATACTGCTTCGACACGGCTTGTTCGATGCTTCTATCGTCAAGTAAAATGGAGATCAAATTAAACAACTTCTCAGCTTCGAAAGAAGTTCTTTGTACCAAACCCGATCGAAGGTCTTCGCTATGTCCAAACTAACGGCCAAAGCCTCTCCATTGGACTCTACTGCCTCCGCCCATCTATGAGTCAGGTAGTCTAGAAGAACACATGCTGATTGACTCCGACGAAAACTGTATTGACGGCCTCTAGCTATCAGCTGGTGATCCTCAAGGTACCTCATGAACTGGCAGTTTATAATGTTAAATATTATTTTTAAGTGGTAGAGCCATGATGCAATTATATTAGTAATATAGTTGTAGCACGAATGGGTCGGCTCGACCGGGGAGGGACCACGCTCTCACAGAATATCAGCGTCAAATAGTAGCTTAATGCTACTGTGTTTCGTATGGTGAGCGTAAAGAATCGGAGACCCTTTTTACTGCAAATGAAGTATTCCACCTCAAGTCCTCACGGGTGACAACTCATCTGCATTTTGATTCGTAATCGATGCTAGATGTAGATGTCTATGGGCCACAGCAACCACTTACCATCAGGTGAACTGTGTGCTCGTTTGTCACCCTATCCTATAAAAAAATTAATTTTTTATAGAAGAGGGGGCAAACGAGCATGCGGCTCACCTGATGTTAAGTGACTACCGCCGCCCATGATCAACCGCAACACCAGGGAAATTGCAGGTGCGTTGTCGGCCCTTTAGAAAGGAGTACGCTCTTTTCTTGAAGGTGCCTAGGTCGTATCGGTCCGGGAAAATCGCCGGTGGTAAACTATTCCACAGAGAGGTCGTACGTGGAAGAAAACTCCTTGTAAAATTCTGGGATTCCATTATTGTGAAGAACAAGGAGATGATAGCGATAGGCCTGTAGTTGGATGTGTCTGAGCGGTCGTCTACGTGACCGTAGCTGTTTTCCATGAATTTGGGACTACGCTTTGTGGGTAGGAGTACCGGAAAAGACGCGTTAAAACCGGTGTCTACACTAGCACACGATTTCATCACAATCGGAGGGACTCCATCAAGTCCAGGGAGAGGAGTTTTTTGCGAACCGAGCCCTCTGTAAACTGCACATCCAGCATTGAGGGGTCACACCACGGCATAGTCGGCGGTGTGTTCCTCCGTTATTTAGAGTTGGACGCAAAGAGAGAGCCTAATTACAGATAAGCTTTCTCGTTTGCGACACGAGATGAAAGAGATGGCTGACAGCAGTTCCCTTGGACAGCCTTGGCAAGAGACCAGAATGCACGGGTTCCCGAAGGAAGATGAACTAGCTTTTCTGCCAATCCTGCCGATGTGCTCTGAACTTGCCTTAGCAACGATTCTTTAGGAAGGACTTGGAGGAAGAATCATACGTCTTTTTATGAGCACTGGTGTTTACGTTGTAGACAGAAGACGTAATAAAAGTTCAATACGCTGAATTAACACAGAATAGAATAGAATAGAATATCGTTTATTTCTTAGTATATGGTAATTACAGATGTTGAAATTATAGAATGATTCACATATACTACCGTATCCGGTGTAGAAATATTACAATTAGAATAATATTTAACACTTTATAGTTCTTATTTAGACAAATTTATACATTTATAACATTATATAGGAATTATCAATTGTAGATATATATTATTATTATTATTAATACAATATTGGGAGCATTCATTTATGTATAATTTATAAATTTATAATCTATGAAATCGTTAACAGAATAAAAACACATATCCAAGAGCCAAGAAAATATTGCACGTTTAAATTTATTTATAGGCAACTGTCTAATCTGTGGTGGCAGCTTATTAAAGATTGTTATTGCCATGCAGTGGGCATTACGACTATACAAATAAAGTCTTTGGGATGGTGCCACCAATTGGTTTGGGTTTCTGTCTTGGATCCTCTTGGAAACACGTTCATTTATTGGAAATAGATAGGAATATCTCTTAACGAACAAACATATTTAAAAAATATAGAGACAGGGCAGTGGAAGTATCTTTAATTTTTGAAATAATGGCTTACAATGATCTAAATAATTAGCGCCACACATGGATCTAATACATTTTTTTTCACATTATCTCGACAAAATCGGCAACAACGCTGGGATCGTCCGGCGAGAAGAAAACCCGTCCCCGAGGGTAGGATGCAATAAAAGACCGCATCCTATCCCAATCGGCTGACCTATTGTGCCAAACACAGTAGCTTTCCACAAGTGCTTTGGAGTGACTCTACCGCCGATATGTCTTTATCTCCACGGTTGGAGGATGTATTGACGATGGTACGAGATGTCTCGAACTTTTGACGCTGCACTGCTGGCCGTCTGCGCTCTGGGTCTTTCATCACATCACATATTTTGCAAACGATATGGTTATACCGCCATCTATTTATTTTTATTTTGTTTTAAAAAACGTTACCTCCACACTAGGATTTTCTTCTGCATCGTGGGGGTAGTTTACAAACATAAATTTCACTAGGACAAACATCTAGACCCGGAACAATTACTTGTAGGTCATACAAATACTTGTTCCGTACGGGATTCGAACCCGCGGCCCTTAGCGCTGTAACTCAACGCTAAGCCACTGCGCCACTGAGCCGTCAAATTGTTTTTATTAATCTACTGGAAGCCATGAGATCTTTTCGGTGTTTCAGTGTTTCACTGAGTCTTTTCCACGACACTTGCAGAGTTGAATTCTCTTACGTTACCACCACACGGCTATAAAATTATGGTACTATTGTAAAATATTAATCCAAAGCCGTAAAAGCGGCTTAAAAACTCAGCGGTCTAGGCGGCCACGATACATGTTTCAATTTTTACCCATCTTACTCAGCACGAGGGTATTGTTCGACGAGTCATAATAAAAACAGTCGAGCATATGTATGTTTGTTTTTTTCTTTGGCATCTTCTGTAACATAAACATAGAATACTATAATACATACATAATAGAACAGGGGAGTGGGTGGAGTCCGTGTAGCCACTTACATGTCGCTAACATGTCAATTGTGATGTAGTAATATGTTTGTAGTAGTGATAACTGATAATGCGTCGTAATTTCTTGTATGTGTGCTCCCGGCGACGCCGATCCTCGTACAAAATAAGGTTGACAGCTATTCTATTGTGTATTATAGCATTCTATGAAGATAAACGTCTTGATAACAATAGCGATGTCGCTATTTTCGTGTTAGTTGTAAAAGAGACCAACGACGTTTTCGCTCAGGAACACTGTTGGTAAATCATCATTTGAAATTTGAAATTTAATAACAGGAATTATTAGACTAAAAGATATAGCTCATAAGCACCTTAATTTTCTGCTCCCCGCGAACTCGTCCGCGTGGAAATTTTTACAATTGGATTTCATGGGTTATAATTTTCTTTGCGCGGATCTGACTCTGCTACCTGCCAGTAAAATTCTCGTCAAAATCGGTCCAGTCGTTTTGAATTCATCATCATCAGGTTATTTTGAAGGTTAGTTGGAACAAACAAAAAGAGTGACAGATATATAAAAAAATTAAAAATTGTTTATTTTTTGTTATAAGTACCGAACGGTACTTTCATACCCATTTACTAAAAAGCTGTTATTTTGACATTAGAAACAGACACCTTAATTTTATTTAATTTTATAGACAATTCATACGTAGATATGTATGTTATTCACTGACCTCTATATATACAATACTTGTATATATAGAGGTCAGTGATGTTATTACTCTAAGAGACAATTGAAATTGTGAGCTGCAAACTGATTTAGCACGTGTGATTTAGCGATGGGAAAATCCAGCACGCCTAAGTTGAAGTACCTTTTGTAATGTAAAAAATAACAAATTTTTACTAAGTGCACATGAATATGTAATATACATTATTTAAACAAAGACAATTTTTGTCTGTCTGTTTGTTTCGGCAAATCTCCGCAATGGCTGGACCGCGTCTTACGGGGTTTTTTACTTTAGTTGATGTTATAAGGGGGTAATTTACGCTACTTTTATTTTAGAAAATAAGGTAATTTTATACTATCGCGGTCTTCTCGATTTTTCGATTTTCTAGAGCCAAAAAACCAGAGTACCGCGAACGTATAAAATTACAGAAAATAAGTTAGGGTTTCGCGCAAAAATTTAAAACCCATAAAAACCAATTGTAATAAATCCCACGCGAACAAAGTTGCCGGGAACAACTATTAACAAATATTTCCACAAATATCCCCAGTATAATTGCTATGGTTTAGTGGCGTTGTAAGAATCACCCTGTGTCGTTTTAAGAGAAGACAGAGGGAAACTAATCAGGAAATGGGCAACGGCGTCTTAAAGCTAAAATAACATTCCATATACATCCCACATCTGGGCACAGGCCGTGTCGGCGGGGATCGAACCCCTGAGCTACCACGGCTTAAGGCGTCTATCTAACGAAAATTAGAAAATAAAAACTGCGGCTGTCAGCCTGCCTATCCAGCGTGGCAACTATGGCAAAGATACCCTTCAATAAGCATACTTCGAGACTTTGATACGTTAATATTTAATGAATGTAACATTAAGCGATATTAATACTTATGAACATATAAATTGACCAGCTTTTATAATAAATCAGTTTAAATCCATTTCCAACAACGTCTGTCACAAAAATATTACGCCTTATATTCTGATGTAGGCGTAATCTGAAGGCTTAATTTACTTAGAATCGCATTAATTATGCCTTTGAATAGATTTTCATTTATTAGTTTCTTGCAATGGACTTGACAGCTGTGGTCTAATTCAAATAATTATCATGAATTAGTTAATCTACAGTGATAAATAAAAATACGTGTAGCACTCGGTGACTGCCGCGATAAAGCTATTGCATAGCATTTTTTATCAACTTATGCAATTATAATTATTTATTTATTTTATTTATGCAGTTAAGTCTTTGATATTGAATCAAGTTACACTTTTTGAGCGTGGTGACCGATAAGAAAACAATTTTTTTCTCTTATTGAATAAATGAGAAGTTAATATTGTTTAAAATGTTTTTAATATCTTACAATACATGTAGGTTATTCAGGAATTTTTATCATTGAGTTAGCAGCTAGTGTACACGCATACATCTAGTCGCACGCACACAAACACCGTGCCGAAGTCTGCCGAACTGAAACGACGTTAGACGAATAGACGATGCACGGCTTTCAACGCCACACCTCCGTGCCCGTCGGAGTGGGGAGCGTGAGGTTTTTTTTCGTTACGGAATTTCTGGATTCGGTCCCCGCGCTCAAGGCCCGCGATAGAAGCTATGCAATAGCTTAATACTCAACCTATTTTATTAAATTCGATTCTGATTCGTTTTATAAATTCGATTCTGATTCGTTTTACACTTATTTTATTTCATTAATAAGTAAGTAATACGGACGTCAATGGCTATTAACCAGGTTCGTAACATAACAACAATTTCTCAGAACAGATCTAAATGAATCTTTTATATTAATTAGGCCTTACGTCATGGTACCATATTATGTTAATTTTATGAAACAAATGGTAAAATTAAAAATTCTGTACGACCAACTTCAAGAGAAATAAAATGAGAACATTAATGTAGTCGAACTCAATTAAGTGCGAATTATTTAGGATGTAATGTAGGAAAGGTGTCAATAGAAAGGAGACATGTTACTTGTTCTAGATCTTTAACTACGAGTATACTTCTGTTTTATTACGATCTTAACCTATGTCGTGCAGGCTACAACACTACATCACACTTCCCACCGACAAAATAATAAAATACATAATATACTATTCCTATTCTCATTAAACAATTAACAATTTCTATGTAATAAACAAGTTACAAGTAAATCGGGTTAAATAGGTCTCTTCCAGTTTATATATCAGAAGATTCCAGGTTCGAATCCTGGCAGGGACGCCATGTAATATAGGAAAGGTGTCAATGAAACGAGTTGTTTTAGATATTTAATTATACTTCTGTTTATTAAAAACTTTAATATATAACTATGTCGTGTGGACAACGCTACATAACTCACTAACTCAAAAACTACTGGTCGGATCGTGATCAAATTTATATGAGATCATATGAGAATCACTAGCTTTCAAATAACAGACACAGAAACGGAAACTTTTTTATAGGGGGAGGGGGCAAACGAGCATACGGCTCACCTGATGGTAAGTTATCACCGTCACCCATGAACAACTGCAACACCAGAGGAACTGCTGATGCGTTGCCGGCCTTTTAAAAAGGCATAGCCTCTTTTCTCGAAGGTCCCGGTCCCTAAGTCGTATCGGTCCGGATAAATCTCTGGTGGTAGTCGATTCCACAAGGAAGTTGTGCGAGGAAGAAAACTTTTAAATCGCACAGTGGTTGACCGTCAGTCATCCGGATGGTACGGATGGTATCGCGAGTTTTGTCGCGATGTGTGATGGTGAAATTGTGCGGCTGGAATTAGTCCGAGCACTCCCCGTGGTAGATGCGATAAAATACAACATCTCTGCGTAGTGCCAGTGACTCAAGCCGATCGGAAAGAGCTCGGTCGCCGACGATTCGAACAGCTCTGTGCTGGAAGCGATCGAATGGAAGGAGCTGGCACTGGGGAGCCCCAGCCCAGAGATGGGAACAGTATTCCATGTGCGGCCGAACCTGCCTGCGCTTTGTAAAGTTGCAGACGGTGAGCCGCCATGAAATACTGTACCGCTCTGCTAAGCACGCCAAGTTTTTTAGAGGCCAATTTAGCTACCTCTTCCAATTGACCACAAAACTGCACGTCACTCAATATGTCGACGCCGAGGATTCCGATACTGGCTGAGGCAACAAGTAAGTCTCGGACTGGACAGAGGAGTGCTCTGCGCACCGAGCGTTGGGTACACAGCACATCCTGCATGGAGCACTCACACCGCGGGATGGTTGGTGGTGTGTTCCCCCCGTCATAAATAGTCGAGTTGGATGCAAAGAGAGAGACCAGTAGATCGGCTCTATCCTTTGCGGCAAGGGCCAGTGAGTCATCCTCCCAGTGCAGAGATGGGAGAGATGGCTGTCAGAAGTTCCCTTGGACAGCCTTGGCGAGAGACCAGAATGAGCGTGTTCCCGAAGAAAGACGAATTAGTTTCTCGCCAATTCTGCAAATTTGCTCTGACTTTGGCTTGACGAGATGTCGATGCGTGAGCCCAGGCCTAGAAGTTCCCTTGGACAGCCTTGGCAAGAGACCAGAATGCACGTGTTCCCGAAGGAAGACGAATTAGTTTCTCGCCAATTCTGCAAATGTACGCTGACTTTGCCTTGACGAGAAGTCGATGCGTGAGTCCAGGCCCAGAAGTTCCCTTGGAGAGCCTTGGTGAGAGACCAGAATGCGCGTGTTCCCGAAGGAAGGCGAATTAGTTTCTTGCCAATTCTGCAAATGTGCTCTGAGTTAGCCTTGACGAGAAGTCGATGCGGGAGCCCAGGCCTGGTAGCACTCTTGCTTATGACGTAGTGCAATTTTGCAGGAGCGATCAAACCAAGGCTGGGTTCTGCCTCCGATAGGTACCACAGATGATAGAATAAGAAATTTATTGAATATTGACTGTGCAAATTTACTATGTACATTTTTTAATTGAAACTAAATACATGAAAGCGATCTAGTTCAACAACTGATTTTGGTCTGCGACCCGGGATTCGAACCCGGGCCCTCACACGTCACACTACTAAACTAAGGAAGCAGTCAAGGTAGAGAATAGTAAAACAGCATATGGCACAAGCATTTTCCTGATAACAACCAAACTGACAAAATTATATAAAATTACGTTTGCAAAATACAATTCCCCTCTTTGAGGTAAACTATGAGAGACTTTTAATCGCCTGTATATGAACGAATGAAAAAAGCTATTTATTATAAATTAGAATCATTATTAAAACTTTTTTTGTTTACTATTAAGATTATATTTTTTCCAGGAAATATACACAGATCGTCGCCTGCCAGTGATGGTGTTCATTCACGGAGGAGGCTGGATGTGTGGTGATTCCACCACGTACATGTACGGACCGCAGTTTCTCCTCGACAGAGATGTTATCCTGGTCGCGATAAACTACAGGCTTGGTAAGCTAATTTCAACTTTAGTAAATATATGATTTTGCAATTGCCATTTGATAAGAAACTAGTCAAAGTATGTGGCCTATGGTTTATAATGTTCTCAAAACCAAATTTCAGTTACGGTGACAAGTCTCAACGAAGATTAGCCATCAGAGCAGTCAGCCATCTCAATATATTAATATAATACACAAAATTTTTGCTCCCGCTGGATATCATATTCGGAATGGCAGTGTCAAGGACATAGTTGTCCTATACAGAAAAGCCGTAAATCGAGCTCCAAAAACGAATTAATACTTGGTTATTAAACGATGCGGTGTACGAGTATATATGTCTTTATTAATTCATCTTCGTCACGTATTCTGTATATAAAGAAAATGTATATAATCTAAAACTAAAAACTTAAAAGAATATGTATACAATGTTGTATTGTCATTAGTACAAAAAGCACACAGATAATGTATTACTACATAAAGCCGTGGTAACCAGGGCTCTGCCAATACCTTTGGGACAGAGAAGTGGACACTTCCTTGTCCTAAAACCCTCTAAAATATGCGAAAGGGCTGGATACAGACAAGGAGTTGGACATATAAGCTGTAATTTTACTTTAATTAGCAATTAAGGTGTGTGCGAAACTTCAGCTCTGTCGGTTTGGTGGACCTTGTTTAAAATTTAGTTACAAGATTTGATCTTAAAATTAACTTCACTTCTAAACATAAGAGACTGTATAAAAATCAGATTAGATTTAAAATGATCCTTAGTCTAGATCCTATATAAGTTACAATTAAAAATGCCTACCTACGTTTCACCTGACTTCACCGTGGACTTATAGTTTATATTTTTCAAATTCATACAGGCCCTCTTGGTTTCTTGTCGACCCAAGACGAGCATTGTCCAGGCAACAACGGTTTGAAGGATCAACAGGAAGCGCTCCGATTCATCCAGAAGAACATCCACAGCTTCGGTGGTGACAACAGCTCCGTCACCATATTCGGAGAAAGTGCCGGTGGTGCTAGTGCACACTACCACATGCTGTCAAAGACCAGTGAGGGTAAGTTTGTTGAGTTTGAAATTTATACGAGATAGCCGGGCTGCAATAAGGTATTAGTGTCGCGCTGTGCCGAACATCAGATCGGATTAGTTATATCTTTGAAAAAATTTACAAAATTTGGGTTATTATTCTGTTTATCCTAGGGTGGATACAAGGAAACGCGTGTTCGTTTGTCCACCCTAGACGGGGTGGAAAATCAGAATTCACTAACAAGCGGAACAACAATCAAAAGGTCTTTTTGATTGTTGTTCCACCTTTCCACCCCAAGTATAGTTCAACAGAAAATATATTCGTATTTTAACTTATTTTTGATTAATTTTTAATAACCACACGATTAAACTTCCTGATTTTAAATAATATTTAATTATAATATGTGTAATAAGTAATATGCAATATGTCCAAGACATGACCAACACTAAATTAGTTATTAAGTACACTTAATTGTATATTCTAAAATTTGTTAAGTACCGTAATATTTCCAATACTGTGTTTATATAATTAAGAATATATTTATTTAATTATTGCAGTTGTAGAAATTAATTGCAGTAAAACATTTCTTTCATCATATCCCTAAAATAACGGAAATTATATCACATCGAATGATATGTAATACAACCACTGAGCTCTAGATATGTAATAAAACCACTGACCTCTATACAACACGTAACATAATTAACTCACTTTGAGAAAGTAGTTTGTTCAGAATCGTTTACTGAATCGATTCCATTCATTTATAATATAGGTAATTTTTTATCCCAAAAATAATTAAAACTACGTAAATTACAGTCACACTAAACATTAAATCTGTACAGTCCACACAAACTGAAATGGACCGTAACTTAAGGCAATAAGACTTTCAAGAGTGCAGTTGTATTTGTATTATTACTAATTCTGTCATTCAATAAAAATAAAGAAAAATTAAGTTAATGACAAGCACGTTAAAGTATTTGCGTTCGTGGATTTGTACTGTGACCACAACATTCTTCCGGAATTAGTATAACTAATTTGATAAATAACCAGTGCATAAAAATGTTTAACTAAAAATTCAGTGTATGTATTATGATTATAACATAATATACGAGGGTGGATTGAAAAGTACTCGGCCTAACCAAGAAAATAAACACATACTAAATCAGTTATATTTTTTATTTTTCTACATAATCACCATCAAGTTCAATACACTTTTGCCACCTCCCCTTCCAAGCATTTAGACCGTTGAAAAAAAAATGATTCTTCCTTAGAGTCAAAATATGCGTCTACAGCTGCTTTGACCTCGTCGTTTGTCGAAAATCTTTGACCTCCAAGTGCTTTTTTAGGTTAGGGAATAGAAAGAAGTCTGATGGTGCCAGATCAGGTGAATACGGCGGATGTGGTAACAGTTCAAAGCCACAGTTGTGAATTTCAGCCATTGACTGTACTGACATGTGAACACGGGCGTTATCTTGATGAAACAGGACTTTTCTTCTGAGCATTCCTCGACGTTTTTCTTTTATTTCCTCTCGTAAACGACGTAGTAAGGTGCAGTAGTAATCAGAGTTTATAGTCTGACCCCTTTCAAGATAATCAATCATAATCACACCTTTCGAGTCCCAGTATACTGAAGCCATCACCTTATTTGCCGACAAAATCGACTTAGCCTCTTTAGGGGGTGGTGAACCAGGTCTTCTCCACTGTTTTGATTGTTGTTTTGTTTCCGGTGTACAGTAATGAACTCATGTTTCGTCCATAGTAACAAAACGATTCAAAAAATCATCTGCATCGGCTTCAAATAACTCCAAACAGTCGCGTGAAATAGTCAATCGCGTCCTTTTTTGTTCAACTGAAAGCAGTCGCGGAACCCACCCCGCAGACACCTTGTGGAAACCCAACTCGTTGACAATGATGTTTTGAGTTCGTTCATAAGAGATGCCTATAATCTCGGCTATCTCTGTAATTTTTAATCTGCGGTCTCCCATTATTAAATCAAGTACTTTTTTAATATTTTCGTCAGTAGTTGACGTCGAAGGCCTTCCAGAGCGGGGTTCATCTTTCACACTCTCTCTACCACGCTTAAATTCTGCTATCCATTTTTTGACGGATGAATATGACAGAGCACAATCGCCTAATGTACTGACCATGTCATCATGGATGGCTTTTGATGATAGCCCCTTCTTATGGAGGTACTTAATGATGGCACGCTGCTCGATTTGCTCCATTCGCGGAAATTATGTCCGATTACTTTGTTAATAAATTTATAAAATCACAACTAATTATCGCACACGTTTCGAACTTCACACAATGAACTAGTCTGAACTGAACTAAATAATTTGGGTAGATTTGATTTTTAGAATTGAATGGATCTGTGTTAGGCAGAGTACTTTTCAATCCACCCTCGTACTAATTGGGGTGTCTGAGGGTGTGCGTTAATTACGTTACATATTGTATATACAGCGTACTTGTATATAGAGGTCAGTGATAGGACATTTACAAGTATTTCAGTTTTGACTTTTAAACAAGAAGTATTTTTTTTATAGGATAGGGTGACAAACGAGCACACAGTCCACCTGATGGTAAGTGGTTGCTGCGGCCCATAGACATCTACATCTATCTTCGATTACAAATCAAAATGCAGATGTGTTGTCAGACGTGAGGACTGAGATGGAATGCCTCATTTCCAGTAAAAAGGGTATCCGGTTCTCTACACTCACCATACGAAATACAGCAGCATTAAGCTACTATTTCACGCTGGTATTCTGTGAGAGCGTGGTCCTTCCCCGGTCGAGCCGACCCATTCGTGCTACAACTATACTACTAATATAATTGCAGCATGGCTCTACCACGTATTTATGTATTTTTATAAGTATGCTAATGTATACTAAGTAATCTTGGGCCAGTCTCTATCCTGATATTATAAACGACTGTACACAGTCAAGGAGAAAAATCGGAAGAAAAATAATATAATAATTCCGATTATCCACCCTAGATTTGCATACCAGGTACTATAAGTCCATTTACCTACGCATATTTGCACAAAAGCCAACTTTTTTGAGATTAGACTTCAGTCTGCAATATGAGTTTACTTTATAGTAGCGACGTTGGAGAATCGGACACACTACATCGTGGATTCTTGTTTTTTTTTTCGCTGAATGGCTATAGGCTTCGCTTTTGACCTGCCCTGTTATCACAAATAGCTACGACGAGTCGCGCATTCAGTTCCTTTAGGAACAACACCGCACGTGAAAATGGCACAAATATGTAGTCATCTCTCAGAGACTTAGTTCAGCTGCCTCTGATGCCGCCCCCGTCTAAAGAAGGTACCACTGAGATGAGAGGCTTTCAATGTGTCTACGAAGGTAGCATCCCACACTAGAGTTTTACCTATCTCGCAAAGAAATTGATCGATCACACTACATCGTGAATGTCGAAAGCGATGATAATGGGATTTGTTAAGAAGGATGTGATAGGATCTGAACGTGACAATTACGCAACCGTCATGTGAATTCAGACGTAGATACCATTACCATCCATTACAGCCATAGATTCCCGCATAGTGGGGATTTTGCCATAGTTGCCACAGCAGTATTTTATTATTCCGTGTTGTTATCGGGATGGTGCTTCCGTCCATTACCTGTTTAAATTTCCCTCTATCGCCTTTTATGACACCCACAATGATGATATGGGGTTGTGGGTATTCTTATACCACCACTATACACTAGTACAACCCAATACAGAGTACCCAGATCAAAACCACTATGGGAAATCCCAGAAATATTCATAATTTTTATTAGTTTTTATTAAGAGATGACTAGGGACAGAACAATGTCATATACATCTCTTGAGATTACTTTGTTAGTTATAGTAAGCAGCATGACTATCTCGTATACAGGATTGTTTTGCAATAACCCGCCAAATTTGCAAAGAAAGTTCAGAATAAGTAATATAGACAAATGTTATGCTTGGGCCGCGTATCGGCACTTCTCTTAATTCCATTCGATTAAAATCTACTTCAATGAAAATCACATTTAATAGACATTCGCAATTAGAATGTCATATTTGATCTTACGCTATCTTTGCTTATGTAAATGAATGTAGCGCAAGGTAATTTGATAAATTGCGTTAATTTATTCGAATCGCAACGTGGTATGTCACTTACAGTTAGCTGGGCCCTATTATTTACATATTATATCAGCTGTTCCTACATACGTTGTAATACTGTGATTTCTCTTTTTGACGTGACAACGTCTAATAAATCGATGAACGCAGGTTGCACGCACGATAATGGTATATTATGCAATCATTTCATCAATGTTTTATTATGACGTTGTCACGTTAAACTATCATCCGTAAACCGAGTTTACACACAACCAATTTTTTTAAGAAACTTTGGCGGTCGCGCACACAATAATAAGTTTAATCTTAGTGAACTGAATGAAAAAAGTTAGAAACACAGAAAGAAGTCTAGCATACAAACAAAGAAACAAAAAATATTAGTTTTTTTTTTTGCGCCCGAAGCAATTAAAGGGCTACCCTATACGTAGGGAGGCGGAAAATGCATTACGCATACCACGATAGCCGGTCTATCGTGGTTATGAGGGGCTCACTGTCCTACCGGGGACCCTAAGTGATACCCTCTAAAAACCGCTTTTGGGGACAGGCAGCCGGCTGATTAAGCTGTATTGTGCCTTATCATGAGCGACCCTCTTTTGGGAAAAGAGGGCGCAGGCGGCTAAGTGCCGCTGAGGGAGTGCCTACGAAGGCAAATTAATGTTAGTTATTACAATAATTTAATTTAATTAGAGTTGGCCTGAGCCGCCAGGAGACAGTTCAGGTCGTTTGACAGTTTATTAGGCCGGTCCGAGAGAGAGTTTCTCGGCCTGCGGACACGATAGCGAGAGGGGGGGTGGGGCTGCATAAGAAGCTGCCTCACGAATTAAATGGTTTGGGTGCGACTCTGAGGCTTTGAAGAAGTTCTCAGAGAGTTTTTTAAGAAATTGTTGAATTGTTGGGAGCTCTAAGTCCCGATGAAGGTCGGCATTACGGACGTACCAAGGTGCGTTCGCAGCTCGACGACAGAAGAGGTTCTGAACTATTTGGAGTTCATTTATAATATTAGGGTTTGCGTGGGCAAAGACGGGGCCCGCGTAGGACATGACTGGTCGTATACAGACCTTGTAAAGGGTACGCTTGTTTCGAATGGACATTTTACTGTGTCGGCCCAACATACAGTTGAGCCTACTCAGATAAAACCGTGCGTGACGGGTTACTCTTTTGACGTGGGGCCTGAAAGTGAGCCCTGTGTCTAGAGTGACACCTAAATATTTGGCGGACGTATGCCAGGGGACAGGGGTCCCTAGCATACGTATTGGTGGAGTGTTTTTGAGACGGCGTCGTTTATAATCGAAGTGAACGGCGGAGCTCTTCTCCGGGTTCACATCGATGCGCCATTTTTTGAACCAAGTTCCTAGGTCATCAACTGACTTTTGGATCTTGTTCCGTATGAAGGGTAGTGAGACACCTTTGCAGTAGATGGCAGTGTCGTCTGCGAAGAGGGAGAGTTGAACACCTTTCGACGGGATGGGAATGTCGTTGGTGAACAGGATGTACAGCAGAAGAGCAAGTACTGAGCCCTGAGGGACACCAGCCTTGATAGTTCGCTGTGATTATAGCGTGCCTTCGTGTCTAAAACGAAAGGTACGATGTTTTAAATAGGAGGCCACGAGACGAACTAGACGATCGGGGAGACCTATTTTGTAGAGCTTGTAGATGAGGCCTGTGTGCCAGACTCTATCGAAAGCTTTAGCTATATCGAAAAAGACCGCGATGGTCTTATGACGACGAGGATAGAAACCGCTGAGGATATATTCCACAATGCGGTGAACTTGTTGGGGACATGAGTGTTTGGCTCGGAAACCGAATTGATGGGGAATATTAGTTTATATCACTGAGCTATTATGTACTACGTACTAGAGGAGACACTGCATTCAGCTACTCTCTTCCACTTAACTGCGGTGCATATACCGCACTTTAATCAGACACTCGCTAGGCGCTTGTAGAGTTGTCACGTGTTGTGTTGATTTAAAAAAACAATCTCTTGATAAATTATGCCATCTTGTGTACTTAGATATTGCACAAATAATTCAAGAAATGTCAGTAAAAACTAAGGAATTACTTTTCATCGGTTAATAAGATACTTAATTAAAAAAAAAGTATTATAAATTAATAATAAAACAAATTATTCCTAAGACGCCATCTCGTATTATGGAATATAGATTATGAAATTAATATGTTCAGATGCGACATTTCTGTGGGTACTTAAGTATAGGACGAATATATTATTATACACATTTTTTTGTAGAAACATATATATATACAAGTTATTATAATTAGGCTAATTTTTTCATGTTTAAATCTGCTTATTGTTCTTTTATTTTATTTTTAGGTTTCCACTTCAAAGTCAAAGTGGAATAAATTTGTCCATTTTTAATTCTCGCGTGCCCAGCATTTATGAACGATTATTTACAGCATTTATGATTCTAATTTAAATAAATATATTTGTAATTTAAATTTTATGTTAATAAGTTTTGTTAAACATACATTTAGTATGTTTTTTTATATTTGACATAGATACTTTGAAAATATTCAGATAAAAATATCGTTATAATGTAATTGTGATATAATATCATGTAATATTATATTAAATAAACAAATATAATATATAAAATAAATGACAAAATTTAAATACTGTTCTCGATATAATTTAGCTATTTAACAATACAATCTACTATTACCTACGGATCATTCTACCTATGTTTATTCTATGATAAAGAAACCAAACGCGCGAACACAGAGTAGCGCACATTTTTTGTTTGAGATATATACTGTTCTAGTACCTAAGTACATATTACTTCAATGGTTTATATAGATAATATACGAACGATCTGCGCGGATTTTCTGTAGATAGAATCGTTTACCTGGTTAGGATCAATAATGCATGTAAGAGTGCAGATTTCTAATTACTGTATTTGAAAACGTTTCGTTATTCGTTACCATCCAATTTAATTACAATCTAAGTGCACTTAAAATTATAAACAACTGTTTTGAAAACTTACAACTCATAGTGATGCAATTAATTTTTCACAATGAACTGTCTGTTGTGTGATTGTTGACTGTCGATATCAAATCAAAACATATCTCGTATTTACATTTAAAATATTCAAAGATCATTTACTTTATCATTTTTTCGACTTGTAAAAACAAAGAAAAATCTTCAAGAATTTAGTTTAATATATAGCCTTGACCTGACCTCTCCTGGAATTGCTCTTTATTTATGGCTAAAGTTTCATCACAATCGATTTACCAATTCCGAATAAATTGCCCGTACAGACTTAGACTTTAAAATTTTTTAAAATGTTTGTATACGAGTATGTCTTAATAAAATGCAGATAACCACCTGAGCACAGAATAAATAATAGTACCACGACTATAAACCAGCCATTTCTATATTATGACGACACATCGAATACATGGCTCCGGGCTATTTACTCATGTATTGTCGCACTGAACCGAGTGAATACATAATTTCTATAAAAACTTAAGAAAACGCCGTCATAAGGTCTAAAATTGCGCAGCGCACGCAACGATTAGAACCGCTTAGAAATTATCAGAATCTTAAAATATTTAAAAAAATTGATTTAAGTAATCAAAATAATGAGCAAGTAAATTACGAATATTGATGTTATGGATATATTGAAGTGATTCTCAAGCATATAGATTAAGTAATTTCTTAGTAATTTCAACTATAGCGATTTTTTTATAGGTGTTTTCGCAAATAATTATGATCGAGTCAAAATTAAACAATCGTTTTTTTGAACAAGCAAATTCAAGATAAAGACATGAATTTACCCATATCAAAATTCCACTTTCGTTAGTGGTGTCAGTCCTATACTATTCGATGAAAGGAGATGCATTTTTTCGCGGCGACGTTTTAAAGACTTAAATTCTATATATTTTTATATGTACAGATTAAAAGATTTGAGTTCTATCCCATTTTAGGAAATATTTGCCGTTGTGACTATTTCACTTTGCAGGTCTTTATTGCAGGTGTATCGGCGATCGCAACTGCATTTTCTTTTTGTTTTTAATTTTTGTTGTTTTTTTACATCAAAAGACAATACGTCTGGTTTCTTGTTTTTAACCTGTTTCTTTTTAGTGCAATTTAAATAATGGAGTAGATTCTTTGAACGGCTGAATATTTTTTTTCAACTGTCTTAAAAAATAGGAGGAAGTTCTCAATTCAAGCTTTTTCTAGGCGAACAGATTATGATAATTCTTTTTTTTATTTAAAAGCTGGTGCTTCTCGTGAGGTCCCATATAATTTTGATCAAGATCTGACCAGTAGTTTTTGTGTATTTTAATGAAAAAGTTTTTGTTGTTATTAATTGGTTATACTGTAGAAATAGTCCCATATAAATTGGGAGAAAAATTACACCTCTATTGATGTCAAATAGAGCATGGTGTTTTTAATGTAACAAATAAATTATATTCGAGTTGTAATATTGTACTTATCATATACCTTAGACCACTCAAACGGGACAAAAATTAAAAACTTTTAATGAAAAATAAAAAGACCTTCAAATAACTAAAAGGGACAAAACTATTTTTTCATAATTGCTTCTGAAGTCGTTTTAATTATTTTATACATTAGAATTGACTTTAGAAGATATTGTGTGCCAATAAATACCTACAGTCAGTCACCGTGTTAGACCATGAGAGCCCTAGAAAACCCAAAGTTTGGAGACAAAGCCATTCATCTAAAGAGAAAGTAAAAAAAACACTAAAAACATCGAAATGTACTTTTACTCAATGACAAATGGTTAGGTTAGCTTTTATACAATATATAGGAAACACATGTGTTTAAACTGTATTAAAATACAAAACATGCGTTTCAACCACAGAATTCTAAATTATATACCTTATTATTTAGATTTTTGTGTTTCAACATGTCGGTGCCTCTGTCAGGCCGTGCCCCGTATGCCGGAAACTGTCAATCCCAACAGCCGATCAAGCGTGATTAGGGAACCGACACACCATTTCATTTATAATAAAGATTGACTTTTGGTTTTAATCCGTTTCGTAATATCTGATTATCACTCATATAGAACGCACGTTATTGCTTAGTAAATTCTAAATTAATCAGCTTTAAAGTGGAGTAGGTATAAACTAACTCGTATTACTAAATAGTTGTTCCATTAGCAATGCTGATCAGGAAGCATAAAGTAAGACGCTTTATGCGTGAGTGGTCAGAGCAAAATACATTCAGTTCCACTTGCCATAACATGTTTTTCAGTTATTTATTTAATTATTCTTTATTGCAACCTTATAAAATAAAATATTACAAAAGGCGGACGTAATGCCTATTTGCATTTGCTACCAGTCAACCCTGGGAGTGATGGGAAATTGATGACAGGTGCATTTAAATATTATAAGTAAATAATAAGTTCCATTAGGTTCGATATCCGATATACAATAACACAGACTTGACAGATAAATATATACATTATTACAATGTCAACAGTCGCAGGTAACAATACGGTTCAAAATTCATTCGTTTGTTGCACGTTGAGTAGTGCAAGGCACTTCTCGACGCGTATTACGCGCCAGTGTTCATTGAGTTCATGGAGAACCATTTGTAAAGCTTTTTACCTTGTCAATTTCACGCAAATGGACCAATATTGTTTTGATGCTAACGTCGAAAACTGCTGCTAATTCAGTCATTTTACGGGCGACTTCGTCCGCGCATAGCTTAAAATATCAATTTATTTTATCATGTTTTCAATATAATTAAAACACATTAAATCTAATGGTAATAAATAACATGTGGACGAAGTCGCAAGGAACAGCTGGTATATATATGTATATAAAATTAGCATCTAATACTTTATTACCAACTGCGAAAGTGTCTGATGTAGATAACAATAAGTTTGTGATTTCAGCATTGCTTGTATAGTTTAATTATATTCTCAGAACTCACGAATCTAAGTCCTGGACTATTGTTGACAAGCGACGCTCTGAATTTTCTTTTCGCAAAATATATTTTAAAGACCATCATGTCCTTTCATTTATATAAGTACTATATAAATAAATTTTTTCACGTAACAACAGTCAATGATATGACGCTAACAACTAGCGTTAAGTTAAAAGTTAAAGTTACGGCCTAACTATATACGGCCCACTGCTGGGCTCGGGCCTTCCCTAATTTCTGAGAGGGTTTTAGGGCAAGGAAGTGACCGGCGCGCTGCCCCAATTAGTGTTGGTGAACCTCACATGTCTTCGAATTTTTTCTTTCATATTTCTCAGACATGCAGGTTTCCTCACGATGTTTTCCTTCACCGCCGAGCACGTGGTAAATCAGCACTTAAAATTGCAATTAATAATTTCATTGGTGCCGGCGGGGATCGAACCCGGTTTGCTCGCTAACTGTGAAATTTACAGCGAGCGCTAATCATCTGAGCTACCACGGCTCAACAACTAGCGTTAATATTTTTACTTAAAGTATCCACGAACCAAAACCTTTAATTCCCTTATAAGTTACTTTGACGATTAGTAAGCCACTTTAATTGTAAACGATATTGGGAAATAGTGTCATATTTTCGTGGCGTTAAAAACAAGAAACTATTTAAAAAGCTTAAAAACACAAAAGAGCTCGCCAATGGGACGAACAAAATTGAAAAGAGAATTCAAAACAGACCAGAAAAGTACTTAGAAGATATTGTCGATGATGTAAGTCTGTGAAAGGTCTAGCACACGTCTATTTAATCGACAATGGAAAAGAGTGTCTGCGTCAGCATTAACTTGGATTTTAAAGAGAGAAAGTGCTCTAAACGATATAATGATTGTACGGTCAGTAACTTTACGGCAAATATCTAATCTCTATTCGACAATTGTTGCTGTTAATTTTTAAGTTCCCGCTAAGAAACAAAAATAGGGAAGCTATTGCTTTCACCCCGATTTTCGATTTTTTTTCATCAGATCTCGAGAACATCAGATTTTGAGATCCCAGGAAGCTATTCCGCCTAATTTCACGTGGATGTCCGTACAGATGTATATATGTATGTGTGTGTAAGTATGTAAGCTTTTCATAACTTTTGAATGTTTTGATCGATTGAGGTGCGGTTTGCGTTCTAAAGATCTCAATGTGGAATAGATTTGGTGATAATATGAACTGATTCGGACAAGTAGATTTTGAGAAATCCCAAAATTTAATTTTTTAAAAAAACTGTTTTTTTGGAATAACTTTTAAACAGCTTAACCGATCGATTTCAAAAATTAATCAGCTCTTAACCTCAAAAAATGACGTCGAATGCCGTATGGAAAATAAAAATCGGTTCATTCGTTTGTGAGATATCGAAGGAATTTGAAGAAAAAAAAACGTTTTTTTTTACATAACTTCGAGATTTAGCAGTATAATTTGGTGAAATTTGGATCGCTTTGCATTTGAAATTAGTGGGAAGTTCCAGGAATGGCCCGCAGGGTCAACCAATGTTTTTGTATGCATTGTGTTTTTATAGAATAAGAGTGACAAGCGAGCCACAATCCTTCTGATGGTAACTGGATGCTGTGGTCCATTGACATCTACATCTATCCTTGATTAAAAATTAAATAGTACGACTAAGATCAATGGCCCGTCTGAAATTTTATCGAAGTAAAGAAAAACATCGACAGTGTTTCGATAACTTGTAAATGCTTGTACAGTATGTTGAAATTTATTGGGGCAGAGCGCCGGACTGTTAAAATCCTTTTGAAATCTCAACACTTCAAAATCTACACTAGGTATAATTGGTAGAGCCATGCTGCAGTTATATTAGTAGCATAGTTGTAGCACGAATGGGCCGGCTCGACCGGGGAAGAACCACGCTCTCACAGAATACCAGCGTCAAATAGCAGCTTAATGCTGTGTTTCGTATGGTTAGTGTAGTGTGTAGTTCCATCTAAGTCCTCACGTGTGACAACGCATCTGCATTTTGATTCGTAATCGAGGATAGATGTAGATGTCTATGGGCCACAGCAACCACTTACCATCAGGTGTACTGTGTGCTCGTTTGTCACCCAATCCTATATAAAAAGTTACAAACCATCGGCAATAAAACGACGCGTGTATTGTTTCTAAGCAAAGCATCTTCGACGAGAAATACACTCGAGGTTGCGTTGTCGTTAAATGAGCCACTAAGCGGTTCACTATGAAATCTTTATTACCATAATTAAAAATTGAAGGCCAATGCTTATTCAATAATTTCGTCTCCAGGATTATTCCACAAGGCAATATCAGAATCGGGAACCGCTTTAGTCCCGTGGGCCGAAGCTTCACCTGGAGAGCCGCTCCGCAACGCCTTCCGTCTCGCCAAATTTCTAAACTGCCCTCAAGCGCCATCTACAGCCATGCTGGATTGTCTCCGCACTAAAGATAGCTACGAGATTATTAATACGGAGTTTAAGTTCTATGTAAGTGGTTATTTAAAATTGATTGTAAAACACTATGTAGATATATAATATAGACAAAATCAAAATGTAGATGCGTTGTTACCCTTCGAGGAGTAAGTAACCATGTTTGCATAGATGGTTCTGTGATACGATAGCTCTTCACTGCATCAGTAAATTAAATAATAAAGAGTCCAAATGCGTTGCTTTATCGACGCCATTTTGACAGTTGACATTGTAGTAAACATTTTAGTCGATTGTGTTGTGTAGTGTAGTTAATTTTTTTTAATTTGATTTTTGATGTGTTTCTAGTTACTGGTAAAGCTTGTTTAGTGTTTTGTTAATATATTAGGTAGTTATAGTATAGGAATTTGAAATTTTTGACTCTATCTTCCTCTTAGTTTTCGTTTTATAGTGCGGCAAAACTTAAGGCGCTACGCCTAGCGAGCATTCAGTCCGCCTATGCTCAGTCCTACACTCCACGCGCTCTCGTTACAATTTTACGGTTAAAAAAATACACCCAATTTTTTTAATATTTTCTTTATAAAATTGAATTTTAGTCCTTATAGATTAAAATGTTCATTAATAAATTGCCTATCCATTAATGTCAATCGCAAATAAAATAATGCTTACTTTATGAGGAGGTTACTTCGCATTTCTGATTCTGTTTTTTAATTAGTTGCTATATCTTTTGATAGCTCCTAAAAACCTCACAAATAACGACTAGGGCGGCATTTTGCTCAAACACGCACTTTAAGGTGATCATAGTACTTTCGCGTACCTTACTTATATTTTACATATTTTTGTTCTTTACCGTTTTTATATTTCTGTAGTTTGATCTGCTATAAAGGAAACGGAGAGCCGGTTAATTACTTAAAGGCATTCTGTTTTAATCGTTAAAGGTAACAATGTATCTGTGGTCCCTTTTTGTTTGATGTTGGTGTTCATACACTTGTGGGTTAGATGCTAAAAATGAAAGTCGGTCTACTACACATTTAATTTAATAGAAAAGTACATATATCCATCCTACCATTACAACCTTTAAAAGTCCACTGCTGAACACAGGTTTCCCCATAGATTGCCTTATTGGGATTTTGCCATCGTTGCCACGCTCGGCAGGTGGTATGTCTAGCGCAATTATTAAGATATCATGGGGTAATCGATACTCTTAACCCGCCACTACACTGTTTTACTAATTGTGTAACGTACTCCCCCCTCCCCCTCTTATATATTATATTATTTCGCCTTTTCTATATACAAAAATGACTAGAATAAACAAAAATGTGTTTTAATGTTTCTAAACGTTTAGTTATGCGCCATTTATAGTATTTTTTATGGTGTGATCGTCTTAGTTAGGAGCCTTATTTACGTTGTGTTTGTTTAATAACTTAGTTCTTTTAGATGTATTTTGGAAGATTAAATACTCACTAGAGCAATCGAAAACCGTTGGTAATGCCTTATATTATATTAAGGTTAGTAAACCCCGTTCACGAAGACTGGGCTCGAGAAAGGTTAAGAAGGTTTCGTCCCTATGCCACTTGTATCAGATTTAACATCAATAAATTTCTTATTAATTAATCTCTGCTCACTTGTGAAACGCTCACAATATTTATATAAAATACTCGATACAAGGGCATCACTTAAACGGTCAACCACATACACTATACATAGTTTTACTAGCTTATGGTATTATTCGGTTTGTAGCTCCGGATAATGAACTAGCTGTCACAGACTGTAGTATCCATTTACCAAAACTTACATTTGGTTGATTTTGTACTCTAAACTCATTAAACTCTTTTCCAGGCGTGGGACTACGAGCCGATGACGCCGTTCAAAGCGGTAGTGGAACCCGATTTGCCTGGGGCTTTCCTAACGTCCAGTCCGCGAAAGATGCCTACCTCCGCCGCTGTACCCTGGATGACCGGCCTCAACCAGAACGAAGGCTGCTTGAAATCTGTCTGTATGTACTCTTTACAAAATATATTGATATAAAATGTTCCTAAAAACAATAATAGTTATATAAGGGTTTATAATATAAAATTGAACATATCTTTGGGACATTTGCAATAGTTGCCACGCTTGGGCTGGAAACCGTTTTGAGTTGCTATCGGGAATATGCTGCCGTTCATATCCTGTTCCAGTTTTCCTCTGTCACCGCTTACGACACCCACAGGATGTTATGGGATAGTGAATTCTCTTACACCACAACTACAGGGCGACTTCAATCACGGTGTGACTCCATCTAGTGGGGGGCCGCACTTATAATTTACTTACAGGTACGAGGTTGCTACTCGAGAACCTTTCTTCCTCATCGGTTGCCGGTTCTTCGAGCCATACGGCCAGCCCGTTTCCCAGACTACAATAATTCAGATACAATTAGTTACTTTTGCAAGATCTAGATATGCCTACTAGCCGTATCCTCTTGAAAATAACTATTATACTACTAATATACTTATATACACACACCCATATATATATATATATATATATATATATATATGTATATGTATATATAGTCTCCAGTTTCCAGTCTGGAAAAATAGGATGTAACAGGTGAACGGAATAGAAGCCTGTGGCACTGATATTATACATTTTTTTTCTTTTACATTAACATACAGTGAAATTCTTCTTCTTCTTCTTCTTTGCCCTCGCCTCTTCCCGTTACGCGGGGTCGGCTTTCTTAATCCTTCGGCACCATTCAATTCGCTGGTAAGCATCATCTTCTGTAAGGCCGAGCTTTAGCATGTCCTTCCGGACATTTGTCAACCAGGTAGTTTGCGGTCTACCTCTCCCTCTCCTTTTTGTAGCCATGGAAAGGCACTTTTTCACGTCGTGGTCATCGGGTCTACGCATAACATGTCCGTACCACCTTAGCCTGGACTCTGTAATCTTATCAGTGATAGGCGTTACTTTGAAACTCCCCCTTACGTGTTCGTTACGCACTTTGTCTTTGAGAGTGACTCCACCCGCCCAACGTAACATGCGCATTTCAGTGGCATGAAGTTTTTGCTCATGGATTTTTATTGAAGCCCACGTTTCGCTACCATAGAGTAAAACAGGCCTCACAGCTGTTTTATAGACCTTGCCTTTGGTTCTTATCGGCATTTTTGGATCGCAGAGGACTCCCGTTAATGTACGCCACTTATTCCACCCAGACATCGTTCTGTGCGTTATGTCTGCTGTTATCGATCCATCTTCCGCGATTATTGATCCGAGGTATTTAAATTTATTTACTCTAGGTAAGGCTACGCCATCCAATTTGACTTCCGCACTTGATGGTATAATTTCGTCGGGGTTGAAGTTGCATACCATGTACTCTGTCTTACTTACTTACTTACTTACTTATCTTCACGCACAATCCCTAACGGGGTAGCCAGAGAGAACAGATCGCCAAGTGTCACGATCCTTACATACCTCTTTCGCTTCTTTCAGGTTCATTAACTTCTTCATACATGCACGTCTAGGTATCCGAGTACTCTTGACCCTCCACTCTTCGAGCAATTTGCTCACATGGTCTTCGAAAGTTAGTCTCGGTCTACCTCGACACCTTTTAATATTTACTTTCGCTCTATATATTTTCTTCACCATTCGGTCTTCACTCATTCGTTCAACGTGCCCAAACCATTGGAGTACGCCCCTATCAATTTTTGTGATAAGGTCATCTTTCAATCCTGCCATATTGCGAATCTCTTCGTTTCGCTTTCGGTCGGCTAAGGTAACGCCACACATTTTACGAAGAGATCGCATCTCCACTGCATTCAACTTGCTTTTATGCTTCTTCTGGCATACCTAGGTTTCGCTGCCATATAACAAAGTCGGTACCAACACTGCATTATGTATTGCAAGGCGTGCACTCTTCACCACGCCTTGCCTTTTTTACTAATGCATTCAGGGCACCATTGACTTTGTTTCCGGCAGCGACACGCCTGTCCACATCTAAATCACATCTTCCATCCCGGCTGAAAGCACTCCCCAAGTATACAATTTCATTTACTCTGTCTTGATTCTGCTTATGCGTAATCCGTTTAACTCTAGAGATTTCCTATATTGCTCCAAGTTTTCTTGTATCTCGATTACACTGCCTGAGATGAGCGCAACATCATCCGCATATAAAAGGTTCCATGGTGTGGGTTTCTGGATTTTCTGGGTTAGGTAGTTCATGGTGATATTGAATAGCAAGGGACTTAGTGCGCTTCCTTGATGAACTCCTACTTTGATATCGAAGCTCTCTGACAGGCGGCGGGCTGGACTTCTGACACAGGTTTGTACATTATGATACATGTCCATAATCAGTTTTATATAGTGCTCAGGGACATTTTGAGCTCTCAGAGCCTGCCATATTATGTTTCTCGGCACACGATCGAAAGCCTTCTCGAGATCTATGAATACCATCCAATTTGTTTGTTTTCGCGAGATTTTTCCATGACCAGTCTGATTGCGTGGATTGCGTCTGTTGTTCCCCTCTCAGAAGTAAAACTGAACTGATTTTCTGTTAAATTAATGAGGTTTTGAAGGCGTTCACTTAGAACTCGTTCCCAGATTTTGAGTGTGTGTGACGTGAGTTTTATACCTCGATAATTTGCGCATTCCCGTACATCTCCTTTGTTCTTGTAAAATGGGACCAGTACACTCTTTCTCCAGGCATCTGGCATTTTTTCACTTTTCATGATGTTATTAAACAGCTCACAGAGCCATGCCTCTCCTACCCCTTTTAGAAATTTCCAGAGCTCAACAGGAATGTTATCTGGGCCTACACTTTTATGGTTCTTCATTTTAGATATGGCGCTACCAACTTCTGCAACAGTTATTCTATATACAGGTTCTTGCGTCGGAGGTAATTCTGTTTCTGATTGTCTAGGGAATTCTTCATTGAGCAGCTCCTGGTAATACTCAAACCATCTTTTACATATATCTTTATCGTTTGTAAGTAGTGTGCCTTCCTTATTTTTAATATATTTTGTACTTTTAAAGTCTTTACAATCATTATATCTATATTTAGCTATTTTATATATGTCATTATCGGTGGCTAGTTCTAAGCGATGGTAAAGATTTAGATCAGCTTTTTCCTTTTCAATAGCTACTGTTCTTCTAGCAGTCTTCTTTGCCTCTTTGTATATTTCTTTATCTTCATCGGAGCAAGTTTCTTGCCAAATTTTAAACAAACGTTTCTTTTCAGCAACACTGTGTTCGGTGTAGTCGTTCCACCATTTTGTATCTTTTGCATTGTGCAGTGGTCCTTTGCTTATCCCTAGCTCACGTTTTGATGCAGTGATACATAATTTCTCAAAGTTTGTACCATGTTTCCGTAGGAGTCTGATCTCGAAGGGGGTTTTTGCTCATATAATCCAAAACATGCTTTCCTAGGTTACTCCCTTTATCTGTTTTTAGTTCATGCCATTTAATACTCTCCACTTTAACTCTTTTTATCTTAATGGCTGTTTTAAGTTTCAGGGCTGTTAGTAGAAGCCTATGTTGGGAGGTGAGGAATTTCCAGGAATAACCTTGCAGTCCTTAATTTGTTTCAAGTATTGTTTATCTATTAGGATATAGTCTATCTGCGTCTTCGATTTTCCACTCGTATAGGTTATTAGATGTTCGTCCTTCTTTTGTAAGAACGTATTTACTACTGCAAGATTTTTCGAAGCTGCGAATTCCAAAATTGTTTCACCTTCACTTTTTTGCTTTCCATATCCGAAACCACCATGATAACCCTCAAAACCGTCCCTGTCTATCCCCACATGACCGTTCAGGTCTCCACATACGATTCTTTGTTCACTTCGGGGTACTGTTGTTAGATGATTCTGCAGGTCTTCCCAGAATTCTTGTTTTTCTGAATCAGAGCAATTTACTTGTGGTGCGTAGACTGAGAAGACATTTAGGCATGGTTGCTTTTCGAGGGCCAGCTTCACAGACATGATGCGGTCGTTGATTCTGTTTATTTCGATAAGTTTTTCGCTTAGATGTTGATCCAGGATAACTCCAATACCATTTTTAGACTTGTCTGTGCCATTGTATATGAGTTTAAACCCGTTCCCGATCTGACGTGATTTGGCGCCTTTCCATTTTGTTTCTTGCACACAGCAAATGTTTATGCGTCGTCTAAATAGAATATCGCTAAGTTCAGCACTTCTTCCAGTCATTGTGCCAATGTTCCACGTTCCTATGCGTATTTGAGACATTGGTACAGCGTTTTGTTGTTTTGATCTTCCGTCGCTTCCGGGGGACGCCCTAGTATTCGTCGCATTCGCATCGCCGTCGCTTGAGGGTGACGCCCTAGCCTTAGAACTCTTTCCTTTCTTGATGTGCCTCATGATTAATATAAAAATTGGCTATTAGATTTTACGGTCGGTTGCCACCTGACACCAAGGTCTTAATCTTCCTGGAAGACTTGAGAGCCGCCGTTGACCAGAATAGGTTCATCATTAACATATAGTGAAATTGATGTCTCAATAAATACTACTAATTGCGTGCGTATTATATTGATTTTGATAGTTTCTAATTACTTATTTAGTTCAAAATTTTTATTTTTTTTTAGGAGCGAAAGCTTATTTTAAATTGGTAGTATATATAAACATGACTCTTTTACCTCGGTTCTGATCGTACACAGCTTTATTCTGAGAGAGCGTTCTCCTGCCTCAAGTTAAGCCAAATCATTAATGCTGCATGAAAATACAGGTGCAACATGTCACTGCTACGTACTCGTAAATACTAAATATGACATATTATGAGAATCAGTGGTTTTATTATATATCTTATGCAAAAATGTCCTTGAATGCAAGTTATTTCGTTATATTATTAAGTACAGCGAAAACTTTGAACCCTCTTCCTAAGCACATTGCGCACACGGAAGAGTGTGAGATTTGTTATAGTTAAAGTTTATATGCAGAAAGCTAAGCTAACATTAATAATACATAATAATATGTGGGTTTTTTTCATGTTAGCAGCTATGCAGGTCTAAAAAGACCAGTATCATTGAGACCTTTAAAATACATTGTAATTGCTGCTATGGCTATAGTTCACTGCTAAGCCCTATGCCTTCAATGAATAGAGGGAGTTGCTTGGCTGTGAGCAATTTCACTCCTTCTGGGCGAAGTACATAGTTTCCCAGATGAGTTTTACGATTGAGCATTAAGGTTCCGCAATCAGAATGGGCATGTTTCATTATATAATATGTTATACAAATACATTAAGTATGGAGTGGTATTTTAAAATATTATTTATATCATTGTTAATGTTTATATTGCCAATGTCAAACACATAGAAGTCTGTGCAAATGTTTGACAGAGATATACAGTTTACGGCAATGTGTTTCTCAAAAAAAAAATAATTTGCCTGGGGAAATACCAGATAGCTTAATTAATTACGGTCGAATTTCGAACACTAAGCGACTAGTGTTTTATAAAATTACTCTGCGAAGATAAAACAATAGACTTAACAAATATATATATATTTCTAGTAGTGTTTTATAAAATTACTCTGCGAAGATAAAACAATAGACTTAACAAATTTTATTCAGGGATCACAGCCAACTCGAGCAGGTACCAGGAGTTCATGTCGGGATTTGAATCGATAGCCCCAGTCACGTTTTATTACGAGAACTCGCCGTACATCGACCTCATCACCAGGCGCATCAAGGACGTCTACTTCAACGGCGGCGACACCGAAGAAATCAAGACCGCGATTCTTGATGTAAGAATACAGTTTAAGTTTTTACTTTGAAGTTATAGGAGGATCTTGTCTTGTTCTAATTCAACCATAACTGCTAGGTATAATTTATAATGCTTCACTGGTATGAACACGTAGAAAGAATGATTTGGGAAAGGGTGAAAAGCTGCGAAGATGAGAACGGCAGAGTCGGTAAGGGACGTCACCTAAATTAGAAATTTAATTTGGTCTATCAGCAATACAAAGCGAAAGAGGTGTTTTTTTTATAGAATAAGGGTGACAAACGAGCATACAGTTCACCTGATGGTAAGTAGATGCTGTGGCCCATAGGCATCTACATTTATATTCGATTAAGAATCAAACCGCAGATGCGCTGTCATCCCTGAGGACTGAGATTGAATGCCTCCTTTCCTGTAAAAAGGGGTCTCCGGATCTCTACACTTGCCATTCCAAACACAGAAGTACGAAGCTGCTATTTTACGCTGGTATTCTGTAAGAGCGTTGTCCTTTCCCGGTCGAGCGGACCCGTACTACAACCATAATATAGCTGCAGGCTGCAGCTTAACTCTACCAGTGTCAGTATCGTATCAGATAAATGTCTGTAGTCAATGCCTACGTCTCTGCGAAAAAGGTGTACGAGTTGTTGTATGAATGTATAATTTATAAATATTGTTATGATCATTAAATATTGAAAATGAAATAGAATCAGGCGTTACTTTGGCAATATCCATTACAATAAAGTTGTCAAAATGAATTATCTAAGATGCGCACGAAAAATAAAACGGTGTGTCTGACGTAATTTGAAAAGCACCTTCTTCTCTTCTACAGCGACGTTCACTATAACTGCCATCACTAAACAGAACAACAGAAGCTTTCAATAACTCTAATACAAATATGCTCCAAAATGATTTGGACACTTAGAAAGAATATGTTGGATATATGTTTAAATGTTGGTTGGTTGGTCTCGTTTTAGATTCTAAATTAACATGGCGAGCTCATTTAGATTACCTGCAGTCAAAAATAACATCATTGACAGGAGCTTTGCGCAGATCTACACGTTGTATACCTTAAGTTCGATATATTATTTATAACTCACTAGGAAAGTCATTACTAGAATATTTAATAGAGATATGGGGAAGTGCATCTAAAACTAATGTAAAGGATCTTCAAATATCCCAGAACAAATTATTAAAAGTCTTATTCCAACTTGACTACCGATTTTCTACTAAAGAGCTCTATAAAAAAACTGATACATTATAAATCAATTATACAAATACAAAACGTGCATACTAGTCAGAAAAATTGTCTTAGATTCCATACACACCCAAATTAGTTTTAAAACGAAACCACATAAACACTGTACACGAAACAAACATAAACTGCAATTACCAAAAGCTAGGACTACAACTTATGGTTCGAAAACTATTCAGTTCGAGGGAGCGCTATTGTACAATAGCCTACCGAATGAGGTATTTCATGAAAAATAATTTTCACAATTTAAACATAAATTAAAAAAGCACTGTCAAACTAATATTTAAAGACGGTGCTTTTTTAATCCTAATTTTGATATATATATAACTTTATTCATATAATATTTAAATGTGTTACATTTACCAACTATGTTATTTTTAAGTCTCATATAAGTGAATATTTGTTCTTTTTTGAGATAATAAACTCTTTAAACCTAAACCTAAAGCAAGTTTGAACTATAGAAGTGAATGACAGTGTCGGCAAGGGAGGCCTTAGGAGGAAGTCATATTAATACTGTGCCTCTATTTACGAATAACTTTGCCTAAGGAGCGTGTGTACAATACATGAATGTAATAGAAGCGATAGAAACTTTATTTTTAAGAATAAGGGTGGCAAACGAGCACACAATCCACCTGACGATATGTGCATGCTGTGGCTAATTGCAGTTAAGAATCAAAATACAGATGCGTTGTCACCTCTGAGGACGAAGCTCTACTTGAGACTGCAGCATGGCTTGTGCTGATGGCTACCACGTGTAGTATATAGTAGAGATGGGCGTTACTTTCACGCAATGATGCAACTAGTTACATTTCTTTTAAGAAACTTGTTGCGACCATAGGTTTCTTCTGCAACTGTTTTTTTTTATATAATAAGGGTGACAAACGAGCACACAGTCCACCTGATTGTCAGTGGATTCTGTGGCCCATAGACATCTACATTTAACCTCGATTAAGGGTCAAAATGCAGATGCGTTGTCACCCCTGAGGACTAATATGGAATGCCTAGATTCCCGTCAAACGGGTTTCCGGTTCTCTACACTCACTATACGAAACACAGTAGCATTAAGCTGCTATTTCACGCTGGTATTCTGTGAAAGCGTGGTTCTTCCCCGGTCGAGCCAACCCATTCGTGCTACAACCATAATATAACTGCAGTGTGGCTCTACCACGTATCAAATATCTTTTCTTATAGCCACGCACCTAATCATTGATTTCTTATAAACACGTAATCTTAATTCTTTTGTATAGTCGTTTCTAAGTAGCAAACAATTTCACTATGAAACTAAAGCAACAAATAATGATAATTTCTTGGTGGGCAATAAAAGTTATGGAAATAAACAATTGTTTAAATTACGATGTACCAATATTTTTATTTTTATTCACATTTGAAAGTATCAATTGGTGTTTCATTTCCCTTGAAAATTGGGTCCTTTTGTCGTCGTCTAAAAGATAACTAAAAAGTTGCAAATTAACAACGTATTGATAGCAGTAATTGGCGCAACCTAAAACCTAATCTTATTGTGTAATAACGTTTAGTTCTTGGACGTTACTGAAAAAACCTATTGAGCGATTTGTCGTAACAGGTTCCATTTTTATTTACGACACTTCTTACAGATATATTCAGACTCGTACTTCGCGTACCCGGCATTGGAAGCGATCGAATTGACTTTCAACTACACGAAGAATCCCGTGTACCTGTACGAACTGACGTACAGGGCCACCAACAGCTTTTCACAAATCTTCGGTGATGAGGTCGGTGATTATGGTTAGTACTTTTTGCGTCAACTTTAGCGTTACGACTTGATTGTTATTTTGCTTACAAGCTGTTTATTAACTTGCTTTCTTTGTTCTTGGTTTAAAATTGTCAAGTAATCAATTTTTGAAGCACTTACGGTCATACAATTGAGCAGAAAGGTATAACTACCTGTAGGCTACTTTCCTACATTATACACACACACACATATGCCACACAGATACACACATACATACTCTCTCACACTCAACAATCCAATATTACACCACTATATACTCTCAACACAATGCTCGCTCGTAGCAACAGCCGGGCGTTGAACGCGCCGCCCGCAATTCTTAACACAGCTGGCAAAAAAAGGATCGCCTGCGTCCGCGCACCGCGTTCACCAGTCGTTCACAGAGTACCTTTGTATAACCATTAACTAGAGATGAGTCGTACTAGGTAAATTTCGTACTAGGTGCACCTAGTCCAATTCCGTATAAATACTCGATCCAAATACCTGTTCCACCTAGTCCAAAAAGTATCAAGTACGCATAGTTTAGTATTGTTGGAATAGGATACGCTATAGTTTCAAGTACCATATTTTACGTGTGTACTGTTGAAACGTGTGCAATAATGAATTCATACATCTTCCCTTCATACTTTACAAAATGATTATAATTATTCTCGTAACTAAATTACGAGAATTAAGGTTATATGAGAAATAAATTAAGATAATTTACTTCAAATGCTACTTAGTAGTACTTCATATTTTGTAAAATTTGTTTTAAAAGATGTTTATCTTTGATTTATTTGAAAAACTCTAGAATGGGAGTACTCACCTATTGATATTGATTGATTTTAAGCGGCTATGTTTTTTTTTACTATTGCTATAATTCTATAGTTGGTTGATTCAGCTCATACTAATGACGGAAACGAGAATTTAAAGTGGATTATTTTCATTTATCTCTCATATAATCTTTATAGTAACGAGCCTAATTATAATATTTTTTTAGAATATTGTTTGCATAATTCTTATAAATAACATTAAAAAAAAGAATTAAGAAAAGAAACGTAAATTGTTTACGCTTCCAATACTATATTATGTAGTCATGGAAACATGAAAACACCGTCCACCGAGATCACATTCGCACTAGTCCGTACCGTATTTGACAATAGACACTCGCCTGCCTTGTACTCTTGTATAAGTATTTGGTTGATCTAGTCCGAGTCCCGACTAGTCTCGTACTAGTATTTGGTTGAACTAGTCCGAGTCCCGACTAGTCTCGAGTCTCGAGTATTGACAGACAAAGATAGAAAGACTACGGAATAGTCTAGTTAAAAAAGGACAGAATATATTATTACACAACAAACACGAGTGCGCGTCACGTTACCTTTATGTTCATTAAAATTTGGTTCAAATTCAAATGACTGACAAACTAATGATTTAGGCGAAGACGACCCGAGTTGAGCGCCTAGTAACTACCTACAGTCTACGGCAACAAAATACGAGTACGACGCGTAGGCACAGTGAGACTAGATGGATCAAGTATTTTAAAAGTTGGAATAGGTGCAACCTAGTCTCGTTAAATACTTAGTCCCTGGATCTGTTCTAGTATATACGCTTCATCTCTACCATTAACCAGTCGTTCTACCGATACGACGCGGAACGCATGTTGCTCGCTAACGCTAATCCCTTGTTCTCGCCATAGACTTTAAGTATTACGGTTAATATTGATTGTGCTTTTGATAGACTGTATTTTTATTATAAAATCTTTTATCTTGGCTTGTGTATCTTCTGCTTGTTTGTGCTAAATTGTGTATCTCCTGCTTGTGTGTATTAAAGTAAACATTTTAACTGTCAGTGTTGTGGAATTATTTGTATAGACTATTTATCTCGCTAAACTGGTGACCCCGAGCTGAATACGTATTTAATACTATATACTCTCAACACAATGCACGTAGCAACAGCCGGGCGTTGTACGCGCCGCCCGGAATTCCGTTAACACAGCTGGCAAAAGGATCGCCTGCGTCCGCGCACCGCGTTCGGCGTTCACCAGTCGTTCTACCTAGCTTGCTACATATTTATTTATCTATGGTTCTACCGATACGACGCGGAACGCATGTTGCTCGCTAACGCTAATCCCTTTTTCTCGCCATAGACTTCAAGTATTACGGTTAATCACGGTTAATATTGATTGTGCTTTTGACTGTATTTTTATTATAAACTCTTTTATCTTGGCTTGTGTATCTTCTGCTTGTTTGTGCTAAATTGTGTATCTCCTGCTATGTGTGTATTAAAGTAAACATTTTAACTGTCAGTGTTGTGGAATTATTTGTATAGACTATTTATCTCGCTAAAATGCAATAATACCATGAAGCTAATTTAATGATAGACTTGGATGCTGACCCTAGCACCGCTTATAAAGGTTTGTTTTACATTACTAATTGTCACGAGAACGCAATTCTTCAGTAAACAGTATTAAACAAACACATCCTTAACAATATACTACTTTGTGTTGCGTATATGGACTATGAGGAAGCCTTTGATTCCGTCGAAATTTGGGAGGGCGTGGACTGTAGCCCCTTCAGCGGTGCCAAGTGGACTGTCGGTATATCGAAGTGCTGAAGTGCTTGTACAGTAGGGCTACACTAGCATTTTTTTTTATAAAATAATTGTGACAAATGAGCACACTGTATACCCGATGGTGTGTGTGTTTATTGTGTGGTCTACATCTATCTTCGATTATTAATCAAAATCCAAATGCGTTGTCACCCCTGAAGACTAAAATAAAATGCCTCGTCTCCAATAAGAAGGAGTTCCGATTCTCTACACTCACCATATGAAATACAGCAGCGTTAAGCTATTATTTCGCTGGTAGTTTGTGAGGAACGCTCCTTCCCCTTTCGAGCCGAACCATTACATGCCACAACCATAATCGAACGAAATCAATCCAACCGCAGAGTGGTGTAAAATAGCGTGGAGTTATATTCCCGAAAGTGTTCACCATTCCATTGGAAAATGTTTTAAGCTACGCGACGGAAAACAAAATCAATGTTGAGTACATCACTCACCTTCGATTTGCCGACAATATAATCCTTATGGCAGAATCACTTAAGGACCTAAACTAAACACTATCCTTAATGACCTCAATAGTGCCTCCCAACGGAAAGATCATGTGTTACGTCCATGTAACACATGATCTTTGCTTTGTCCATGCCAATCTATGCTGGTAATGGTTGTGTGTTGGTACAAATTGTCCGACTAGGTAATTACAACTCCGACAATCGACGTCAATGGATGTACTTGATTCGGCAGCATTCGGAAGAATACGACATATCTTCTCGTCAGGTGCACCTCAAAGCTTGAAAACAACATTGTACAACCAGTGCGTGTTGCCAGTGCCGTCTTATGGATCTGAGGCGTGTGAGAGGGCTGTATTCGGCGTTTCTCTACGTGACAAACTTAGACATGAGAATTCCTACAGTAGAACCAGAGTAATCTACATAGGGCAACAGCCTGGTTGAAGTTGCAAACATAAGAACCTTGCTTTGTGGCATTCCTTGATCGAGGCCTATGTTTACAAGGATAGCTGTGGAGGGTTGAAATGGTGATGATTATGATGATGACTATGGAGACTATATTCTCATTTTTATAAAATTAAAGTGACACGCGAACCAACAGTTCACCAGATGGTAAATGGCAAATAAATGACACAATTAAGGCTACATATGCATTATCACCTATGAGGACTTAGATAGACTCTGGCTCTTCCCTAACTCTCTGTGTCCTCAGACCGGGACGTAGAAGAGTACCTGATACCTGGTACCTATCCAGATTGACTCCTAGGTACAAAAGAAGTCCTATCAACTAGTATTTCCCTAGTCTTCTTGATTGTATTCGACCATGCTATAGCTATCCCTTTTACACACATATTTAGATATAGTATAATCGTGAGTGCGTCTGTTATCGATTGTGTACCTTCTAAACGACTCTTGTCGAGAGGATGGTTCATAGTTATACTAGGATCCGAAAGATGGCGCTGTAGACAAATCATTAACATATTCTTTATTTATAGACAAAACTAACTTATATTAAAAATGTATGTTGTTTGTTGCCAAAAAAGACTCACTAAATCAGTCTGTTATACAAATTTGTATATAATATAATCGTTGGTCTGTCTGTTAGTGATCGCGCTCGTGCGACGATAGGTGACGCTGTTTTCAAGTTATTAATATATTTAAAGTTTTATTTGCTAAATATAAAAATAAATATCAACAGGAATTATTTGTAATCTATATTAAATATATAGATTGTTATTTAATATATAGCGTTAGTAAGATTTGAAATCATTAAATGCCATTTATCTTATCAAATATTCGATTTAATAAAAACATCATCCAAGTTTCCCGGTGACATATTGTCTAGATCCCTCCTGGTATTGCTATCTATCTGTTCTTGGAGTTCCGTTACAGTCGGTTTTGCCATTTCGAAGATATGAACTAGGACAGACAGATAAACAAAAATTTTAAAAAGGTTTACATTTGTCCTAATGGAATTTAAATAACCCACTCAGCTCAATAAAATGCAGTTATAGACCCGTCAATTTTTTCATATTTTTTCTTTCTCCCGTGAATTTTAACTAGTTATCTGTATAAGATTGCAAAATGTTTAATTACACTAAAACTTTCTTTTCAGGCGTCTGCCACGCAGATGAACTGATGCATCTCTTCCCGATACACTTCCTGTCAAAGCCGTTCTCACAGAAGGACAGGGAGATTAGCGAGCTGATCATCACTCTTTGGACGAACTTTGCCACCACTGGGTAAGAAGATAGTTCCTATGCATTTATAATCTTTTGACTTTAACTACCTCGTTGATTTAGTGACCAGAAAATGAGGTCGCGGGTTTAAACACTGGGTCGGGACAAAATCGGTTATGTATTGAGATTTTTTGTCGAGAAAGTTTTAGTAGTAGGAAGTTGGCGGTGCTTCTGCGCCTTATATATCTTCGGTCGTGTCGGATTCCCGGCCAATCGGGCTATAAGTGTGATGGAATAGTGAAAATGTTCATTCAAGAACTTACACTACACTTGTACATTATAATCTTGTCCTGCACATAGGGCTGCCAGGTCTTTAAACGGAAAACCCGGACAGACCAGTCAGCTTAGCCGGACATTTTGGTAAAAGGCTGGACACCTTTAATTTTTTATTCTTAGTAAAAAAACACGACAAGTTTTTTTTTAAAGTAAAGTCTAATTAAATAACAATAAAATTGAAATAATCAGTCTTCTTTATTATTAATCATTCCACATTAATTACAATATTAATTTCAATAACTGTTGTAGTATGTATGTATGTAAGTACATGACAAATGTAAAAAAATGGTCAAATTTAAAAAGCCTAATAAACGCCGGACAGAGCGGATATCGTTTAATTTGGTCGGATACGTAGCCAAAAAGCCCGACTGTGTCCGACTTTATCCGGACCCCTGGCAACGCTACCTGCGCTGGTGGAAATACATTCCTTGTACGATATTTATTAATATAAAAAGATATTCATAATGATAATGATGTTATATCATAATCAGCACAATTATCGTCATTACAGCCTATCATAGTCAACTGCTAAACAATAGCTTCCCAAAATCATGAAGAACTGCAGTTGGCGGGTTGCCAACCGCAGTTCTTCATGATTTTGAGTCCATCCATCATCCGTATCCTGTTTCAGTTCCCTCTATCGCCTCTTACAACCACCACGGGACCGGGAGCATATGGGGGAGTGAATTCTTTTACGCTGCCATTACATGGTGGATTAAGATAATATTTTTATCTTTGTATCTTTTCGAGGTTCTAAATAAATTATTAAATAATAAATAATTATTAAAATTATATTAATAAAAGTAGTTTTAACGGATTTATCACATTTAATTTAATTATTATTATTTTATTTGTGTTGCTTAGCATTAATTTGTTGATAATTAATGAAATATGACCACATTGTTATCTTATATTACCTTTATATATTTATTCGAACAAAAATAGCGATTTACTTTTTATATATGATAATATAACTGTGTAATTTTATTCATGAAATATATGTTTTATGAATGCACGCATAATATTTAATTTATTTATAATGCACAGTATCTATTCTTTGTATTTTTTTTGTTATAGATTAACTATGCCTTAGTATTTGTTGACTCCAGCTGTATTTTTTTTTTCAATTCATCTGGTGTAGACTGGTAGATTTGTTTTCAAATTAAGATGTTTCCAATACATAAAATTTCAATTATTTGACTTCAGTGACCCCAACAAACCGATAAAGCTGCCATTCAAATGGGAACCGGCTACCAGCGGACAGCAGATGGAGTACCTGGAGATAGGCGTTGAGCAACAGATGAGGAACGACCTGGCTTCGCGTTCACGTTTCTGGGGCTCGCTGCCATTATGGCACAACATACGCACGACGAAGTTCATCGACGAACTGTAGACCCTGGCCGCAGTCTAACTTTCTTCTAAGATTATATACTTTGGCTTTACTGGCCACGTTGGCACGTTGTAGAGAGTTAAACTAGCTTACCAACATGTTACAGCAAAATTGTGTGGAAAAATATCTCTAACAGAGATATACAGTGGAACCTCGGTAACTCGAACCTCGTTAAGCCTCGAGTTACTTCTGTGGTCAAATAATTACTTATTTCTTTTTTCTGTATAAGTAACTATCTAACACAAAAAAATAAATATGAAATAAATTCACCTTTCATTAGCCTTCGGTAACTTAAAAATTATACATATATCTGTATCCGTTTGTTTGCTCATTAAGCATCCATGACGTTTTGCCATCATAATTTATAACATAGATAGGTACTAGGTATACAATTATATACTATTTTAAATTACCTACAATTAAATATACTAAACACTAAAAACTATTTCAACAAGTATTTAATAAAAAACTATTTACGTAAACAGCATTAAAAACCTTTGAGATTAAATCGCCTAGAACGCGCTAGCTTCGACTGCGTATGTAACCCTGGGCTTCTGACGATCGTAGGTAATTATTTCACGCAGGTAGCAAGAGTGACAGAGGCCTATCTTCTACTAAACCACAGAACAAAATAATAGTACAAGAACAGAAGAATCACTCTCTGATATCAAACTTGCAAGTTTAAACCAGGTTACACAACGTCGCTAATGTTCATAATACTTTGCACGTCTCTTAAGTGACCTTCATGAAATTAGCCTACCAATTAAATCGTCGAAAAAAAATTAATGCGTTGTGCGTATTAAATCAAAATAAACTTAATCCGCGTGCGAGTGTCTGTATCACATAGCTCGTTACGCCCATTTGTTTAGTCCGCTCCTACTATAATATATGGGTTAGGTGTTGTGAGAAAACAAATTGAATCCTTTGATATTAGTTGGTAGTAGAACACATCGAGGTATTATGCAATGTACTAGGAATTTGCTGATAATAAGAACATTAGTGTTTAATGTGAGGAATATTAATATGCAACATTTAGAAAAATTAAGATTATAACAACGTGAACGTTTTTGAAATTATATAGATAATAGATAGATAATTAACTAATTTACTTTTTTCTGTTTCACATTGTTTTTGCTATTTAAAAACATTGTGAAACATGCCATGCGATACGCGACAGCATTATTAATGAAAGAGTAAGTACCTACTAGCAATAAGAAGTGCTACTATTTTCAATTTCTTTATTTCATCGACTGAACGATCATCGATCTCGATTTTCGATATTTATTTTGGAATATCGAACTCGTAGCAATTTCGATATATTATATTATTATTATTCTTTATTTCAGAAATTTCTTTCCATAGAGTTGGTTAGTAATTACAAAAAGAACTTATAGGCTAGGGTTAGTAAATAAATAAAATTTAAAAGGTTACATACTATATTACTATACACTATGTACTTTATATTTACCAGAGCAAGTCTCGAGCCGATATGGACGCTGTTCCAGTGCCTCAAGATAGGACAGCAATAGCGAGTCCCTATCGCCACCAGGAGGCTGTTGGAGCTATCTCGGATTCGGCGCCATGCGGAGGCAACCCGTTTGCGCATGGTAGCTGGGAAACTGTCTATGCGAGCCTCAGCAAACATTGCCGACGCGCTACAGTACCGAGGGAGCCCCATCAGCATCCTAAAGCAGTTATTATATTGGACGTGCAAGGTTGTGAGCGTCCTCCGTGTATACTCAACCCATAGACTGCAGGTGTAAAAGGACTGACAATAGGGTCTGAATAGAGTTTTTTTTAACTTCTATATTACACCCTGCAAATCTACGGGCGAGCATATTCGCTCTCATAGCTAGAGCACTGCGTTCCCTCTCTATGTCAATATCATCCGACATATTTTCAGTAACCCAGTGTCCCAGGTATTTGAAATTTTTCACTCATTTTAATTGACAAAACATAAAGCAACTAAAGTACCTAGCTACAAAAACATTCATATGCTGTTGTCATATGTCGTTGTTTTTTTCGTCCTCCAGCTGTCCAGTAATACAATATTGGGCCCTGTCCCACTACATACATACTTCAAGAACAGAGCTTACTCCTTCCTAAAAGGCAACGCATCTTCAATGCCCCTGGTGTTCCAGTTGATCATGGGCGGCGGTAGTCACTTTACATCAGGTGAGCCGTATGCTCGTTTGCCCCTCTCCTATAAAAAAATACATCATGCAAAACATGACAGTATATCGATATTTATCACGCGATATATATTGATACATTTTTTTCACTTTCCCATCCCTAAGGAAATTGACACAATACAAAAAATCGTAAATTGCGAAGCTCCTTTCGGGTCGCTAATCAAATAATAATTAATTGACTTTTGAGTGGCCGTACTTGAATAAAAACTCAAAAATAAATATCAAAAGTGCCTAAATACTTATAAAAAATAACTTTTGCTAACGTACCTAATGCGCGCGTAAGCTCGAGCGCGCGAATTACAATCTCACTGAATTAGCCTCTTGTCCTTATTAGGCCGTGCAGCGTAGGTATATTTTCATGCCTAAAGCGCGGAGTGAGACAGGCCGCGGTACCTATCTCCAATTATTTAGGCTTTGTAACTCGAACAAAATGTTATTTACCTGCGAGGTATTGATATAATACTCTACAAAACTCGAATTTCGGGTCGAATTTAGTAAAATATGACGTCTTACTTAGCTCAAGCTCATAGCAATAAAATCCAAAAGGAATGTTTTTTGCCTCTGTTCTATTGTGTGTACCTACTTTGTATACGTGCAATGAATGTATGTACTCAAACTTTCTAAATAACACGTCTGTGTACCTTATTTTTGTTTATGTTCGAGAAAAACTCGATTTACTCGAAATTTTTAGCATTTCTCTTTGAAATTCGAGTTATCAGGATTCCACTGTACATAACCACTATTATTGCATTTTTATTTAATTTAATTATTTGTATATACTCATACGGCCTTATTTAATCGCTGATTTACTTACATTACATAGACAATAATCAATTCTTAATTAATATTAAGAATTGATTATTGTCTATATAGGTACCTGTCTTGCAATTGAGTGGAAAGAGAAAACATAACTATTTTTACTTAAATCAATTTTATATACCTAATATTAAATTGATTTTTTTTAAATTTATTATGTTAAATTGTCAGATGTACAAATATAAAATGGCGTGTAAATAAAATATATTAATTTGAAAGCTTTGTCATTTTGTTTGTTTATAAAATAATCGTTACCATACTACACAACATATCAAAAATTCATTGATGAATATAAGCCTTCTCCATAAATTGCTTAAAAGGGGAATTTTTGCGATTTACGCAGTAGCTACTGTATTCACCCTTAAAAGTAAAAGTAAAGTAAAGTTACAGCCTATATACGTCTCACTGCTGGGCACAGGCCTCTTCTCATTTCTGAGAGGGTATTAGGGCAAGGAAGTGTCCACCGCGCTGCCCCAATGCGTGTTGGCGGACTTCACAAGTCTTCGAAATTTTTTTTCTTATTTCTCAGACATGCAGGTTTCCTCACGATGTTTTCCTTCACCGCCGAGCACGTGGTAAATTAGCACTTAAAATTGCAATTAACAATTTCACTGGTGCCAGCGGGGATCGAACCCGGTTTGCTCGCGTACTGTGAAATTTACAGCGAGCGCTAACCATCTGAGCTACCACCCTTGCATTGAAGGTACTCACATGGAAATCGAATGACCCCATATTGTAAGAGGCGACACAGAGAATCTGAAACACGCACATTATATTACATGTTTCTTTTTACCGTTACAAGTCCACTGCTGTACACAGGCCTCCACACAGATTGCTTCGTAGCAGTTTTTAATTTTAGATTAGGAAGAAACTGCTACACATCTCTTGATTTGTTCCTGTCTGTCGCCTGCTACGACACCCGCGGCATGCGGCGTACGGGGTCCTTGATATTCTTACAATCCACTACACGATACATTTGTGTTCTTATTGTGCATACAATAATTTTCAGATTATAAAACAAACCCTCCTTCATATTTGTAACTTAATCACCTTTATGTACTTGGATTCAAAACAAATAAAGATTATATTTCATACTAATAAATGCCAAGATGATTAAGGTAAATCCCCGTGGCGTAACAACACCGTTCGAGCACATGAGTAGTTTATCTACTGATGTGGTTACAGGCCGGTGGCAAATCGGATACAGCATTTAGACTAAAATAAACAAAATGAGGGGCTTTTTAGGTGCTAATGATCTGCCAAGCTTAAAATTTTTAGAGCACCTAATTTTTGAACTTGGCACCTAAAGTTTAAATACTAGGAGCTATAAAATGTTCAACACAACGAACTATTAAAATTTGCGTTGCTGGCAAAACATATCGTTAGCAACGCAGTGACGATAATAAATGTACGATAAATATTAATAGCAAGGAATTAAGTGCTAAGCGATTAGATGCAGATTGACATTATTCTGGTAGTTATAGGGTTCACGACCACCATTTCCTTTAAGGATGGTAATACCAAACAACATTTTTTGTTCTTTATCAGTGCCTGAAAATTCAGTGCTCAAAGTTTATCGAGGTCGGATGTACCTAGATGACGGTAATATTCTGGGAATTATCAGGTCCACCATTACCTAAGTATAAGGTACGAACGGCATTTTTGTTCGTTATCAGATTTAATATATCTACGATATTATTTGGTATAATTTTCAACCATATAATATTATGTTCTATTTTAGAGATGTTTTTGCTGTTAGTCTATGCGACTCTTACAGCTTTATCTGACTCAGGGCTATTTAAAAAAAGGGAAAGGCAATGAACGTGAGGATCATGATGATAATGGTTTCTGATTCGGTATTGTTACCAATCATCATGACAATCAACATGACTGCTCAGCTCGTCGGTCGATGATCACATGTTATGCCGCACTTGCATAAAATAAGGTACAAATTTAATTTTATAGCAAAGAAATGTTACAATCCTTATTTTTACACATGTAATGCCTAAATTTGTGTACTAAATAAAAAAATTGCTTTGTAATATATATAACATTTATATAATAGCGCCATCTACATCCTCCTAATGTTCTAGTCATTTTATCGAAATAAAATCGATGGACTCTCAAGTTGGTACGTATAGTAAAGGCTAGATGGCCTCTACACACAACATGAAAATAAAAATAAGGATGAGAAAAGAAATAATTTTTTGGATAGGTGTGCATTAAACGTAAATTTGTAGGTAAAGTAAAACATTATCTATATTTATTTTAATATAGATAATGTTTTACTTTACCTACAGTCATAAAAAGTAAGCATACAAATAAATAGCATAAAAATAATTAAAATATTATATTAATGCGAAATATATTAACAGCACAGTTATGCGAAAATTAAGTTTAGCTAAATTATTTTAACAGGCGCTCAAACATTCCTAAAAATAACAAAATTCATAAAAACTAGTTTTATTCGTGCAATAAAGTACAAATTATACTGATAAGTAATTGGTGCCTTTCGATATTTTAATATCGACATAGGATTTCGATTTATATCTATATCTATTATAATATAATAACGCGGAAGTTTTTCTTGTTTGTTTAAACAAGCTAATCTCTGGAACTTCTAATCAGATTTGAAAAATTCTTTTTGTATATTATTGCCAGATTTATGAGGAATAGTATAGGTTATTTAGTATTTGGGTACACTGTTTAAATTTAAAAAAAAGTATCAAATTTCAGTCAAATCGTACGTGTGGCCGGTTTCCTGGAGATCAGTTAGGTAGGTTAAACGTGTAAATATACATTTTTTTATTTTTATGATTCATAATAGTTTTAAATAGGTAGTTTCTGAAAGTATACTAATAAAATAATGATTGTATGCAAAAAGTACGGTTGCAAAATATTTTCGACCAAAGCGTAATTCTCCGTGATAACTGATAATCGTTTATTATTGCTATGTGGGTTAGAGCACAAATAAACAAAAGTAAAAACGATTTACTACACTTCGAGATTTGAACTCGTGCTCTCCGTTGTTGGGAACGCGTTATAAATCTTTACTCATGTCACCAAACACCAATCAATCATACCTATCTCGCACAAATTAAGTTTGGTTTTTAATGATTAACTTATAATAATAAATATAACTTATAAAAATATAAAGACAACTGTTTACGTACCTACCTATTTTTTTGTTATTATGTATATCTTTCAATAGTTGCTGTTTATTGTTTAGTACCTATATTTAGTTTAAGGACGAAATAATTGTGTAAGTTTTATTTAAAGTAATTTATATGTATATTATGGAAAATACATTCATTATCAATTTCGAAAACATAATAATGATTTAAACAGAAAATAATTAGATAACTAGTTTTTGTGTCTGGCTTACCACCTCGTTGGATTCTAAGTCGGAAATGCTATTGCAAATCGCTGGGTGTAGAGTTCGAATCCGTGGTAAGTTTGTTTTATGACATTATTATTATTAATTTTTTTCGTATATTTGTCAGTTCACTTACTATAAATTTATTTTCAAATTATAAGCACTGATAAAGAACAAAAAATGTAGTTTATACCTTATGGTAAGGTAATGGTGGTCGTGGACCCTATAATTCCCAGAATAATATCTTAATCTGCATCTGGTCTCGATAATCGCCCAGCACTTAACTATCACTAAATTCCTTGCTAATAATATTTATCGTACTTATATCTATTATCGTCACTGCGTTGCAAGCGACACGTTTTGCTAGCAACGCAAATTTCAACAGTTCGTTGCGGTGAAAATTTTAGAGCACCCAATTTTTAAACTTGACACCTAATTAACACCTAAAAAGCCCCTAATTTTGGTTTTTTCTAAATGCAAATTCCTGACTGCGTTGCTAGCGAGACACAACTGGATAGTGCCCTCTCACACCTAATATTAACTCAACCAACGTTAAAGTTTTTAAAATAATTAATAATATCAGGCGTTACTTTACGGAAATCCATTATATTAAAGTTGTTAGAACTTGATTCGTTTATTTACGCGTAATAAAATGAATTAATGATTAAAACCATTGCGAACACCACCACACTAGGAAATACGACACGTGTTTCGCCTCTACACGAGGCATCCTCAGTTTAAGTACTCTGCAGTGGCTGACCGTTAAGTGATCTAGTTCTAGTTCGAGGTTCATGTTTACATTACTTTCACTTTACTTTACGATCTGATGGAAAAAAAGGAAAATATAAAATAACAAAACACACAATCTATTTCTCCAAACACCCTTTCGGCATCCACCAATCAGTAAAGTTCTTTTTTAAAGAAAATGTGTTAAATGCTTTCCTGTCGTTAACCAAGGCGCATAAACGACAGTAGTTGTCCGTATCAGGAACCTCGTCATGCGCGTGGTAGGAATAGTGTTGTTTCCATCTGAAAAACCTTTGGTACACCGATAGGTTTTGCATGACCTCGAACATTCTTCTGGCCAGTCTCTCTGGTCCGTACTCTAAGGCATTCAAATACGCTCCATCTGGCATGAATCTGTTGAGAACATTTAATAGATTACCCGATATGTATATACGATTATTTAAATTAAAAAGATCCAGCGGTAGAAAAATAGGAGATGACGATGTTAATTTATTCGACATTCTGATTGCTAGCTTTAATTTGCGATATTTCTTGACCGGATAAGATATTAGATAAGGTCATATAATTATATATATAAAATTAATGTTATTTTTTCGTATTTAATGCGCGCTGCCATAAACTTCATCAGATTGCGGTAAAACTTTATCAACTTATTTCATGCATTTGCACGCAGGTTACAGGCATAGTACTTAACTTACAGTGGGTGGTGCGTGTATCGTCAGAGAAATATATTTAAAAGTTCTATATAATTCATTTTCAATGAATACATTACCATTTCTAATCAAACAATATAACTCTTCCCAATTTAAAACATATGCACAATTAATTCTTCTGCGGCAGCAATGCGCCTGGTACTAGCTAGTTTTTATTAAAAAGTAAGGCCCCACATAAAATTAAATAGAAATTGTTTCCACATTAACAGCAGTTACTTAATAGTTTTTAAATCTGTGAATTTATTCGTAATTCTTCGATAAACTGTCTTATTAGAATCGACTTCGGTAGTGACTGTGTGGAAATTTCTTCTTTAGGTTTTCTTTTTTTTGCTCTATTTTTTTCCGTTTTTGCTCTTTACATCACTTTTATTGAAAAATATTTTTTAATAAAACTGAAGTGTAAAAAATTTACAGTTGACTTAATGGTAACTGGCTATCACAGCCTGTAATTATATTAGCTATTCAGACCGGAAAGCAGCAGTGCGCTAGACCTAGACGTAGGTTACACCGTCTCCGTCTTCTGTAGGTTACTCCGTCGTACCGTCTACAGGTACTACTACAGGTACCTAGGCGTACTTCTAGGCAGAAAAAAAATCCAACATCGAGTTTGGATTTTTATACGTGTTAGAGTTGTCATACTATGGTGGAGTCCCTTTTTACTGGAAACGGGACATTGCATCTAGGTTGTCAGGGGTGACTGATCTGCATTTTGATTTTTAATCGAGGATTGATTTCTATATAGCTTTCTTATGGTGAATGTAGAGAAATGGAGTCCCTTTTTATTGGAAACGAGACATTTCATCTTAGTTGTCAGGGGTGACTGATCTACTATTTGAATCTTAATTGAGAATAGACCTTTATTTTTAGATTAGATAGATCTATAGGTCAAAGCATCCACTTACCATCGGGTGTACTGTGTGCTCGTTTGCCATGATACTTATTTAAAATAAGAATGTTTAACATAGTTTTCTTACCTGGTATAATTCGCTCCGCCTAACACAACAGGCACGGTGTTATGATTCAGAGCATGCAGGATAATATCCGTGACGTAATCTTGGCTTAAAGAGTTTTCAAATGCCAAATAAAAATAATATTCTCTCTCCACCATTTTCAGACATCTGTTCATTAGTATTTTAGGACATCGGTATTTACCACATCCTCCATATATATCTACTTCTAGGTTATATTCATCAAGGTACACTTGCAATTCATTTACAAATATCTCCCTGAGGCTCTGTGTCTTGCAGTTTGAAGTAAACCACGCCGCTACTTTCGTTTTAGAACGTAAATTCATTATGAATTTGCTGTCTACTGGTTTCATGTCTCTAAGTTTTAGCCAATTCATATTTTTCTTCGGCCCTATAATTTTACCGTTAACGTCTCTAATTACGAAATAATTCCAAATTAAATCAGAATCTAATTTGTACGTCCACGTCCAATTGAAAAATCCGTCCCACTGTCGTCCACATGTGGAATATGAGGCACCAAAATCTTCACTTACAAAAACGTACTTCTGATTCGGATATCTCTTTTTAGGAAGATCCAGTGAATTCTGAATATATTCCATATCAGCTGCTTTGAAAAGAATGATACTATATTTAGAAAAATTACCAATTAGCTTACGTTCCTCAGTCAAATAACAATTGTTCCAAGCGCAGTTTCTCCTTGAGAACAACAAAGTTCTATCGGCGTTTTCTTCTGGTTTGTTTTTGGGATTTGTCCAAAGGAGAATGTACTTCATCCCATCTCGCAAATATTTCAGCGGCTCGATTTTATTACTTTTATTTTTATTTACCCTAATATCTGTTATAACGTTGTCCACTACGTTTTTAGATTGCAAACTAAAGTATATGACTATTATCGATATAGTGATAGACAACACGTAAGTAATTTTCGTAACTTTTATTGAAAATAATATTCTTTTCCATGGTAGCATCTTGATGCAACTCGCTACTATGTAAGCGTGTTCGGGTAATGAAATGTTGTTGTTGTTGCATTGTTGAAATGCAATAAGTCCACAAGATGTTTACAAAATTGTTATTACACAATATCCAGTATTCGAGATTCCATTAAAAATCCATCATAGCTTGCTAGATCATAGATGGCAGTTTCTACACGATATGGGCCTTATAAATCTAAAAGGAGCGGAGAAATCGAAGATTTTAAAAAGTTTAAAAATTCTATGAAAATACGATTATAAGAAAACGAATTATATGAAAATTGGTTATTTAACGGTGAAAATTTACTACGAAAACTATTGTTTATTACGGAGGGCATTTAATTAAACTGTACAACAAGGAAATTTAAACAGAAAAGACCAATTTTCAGCCAAGTTGTGGATGAATTTGTGTTTCTATTTCTGAATTTAAGGTGAAGGGTGACAACGTATCTGCATTTTGATTTGTAATGAGGATAGATGTAGATGTCTATGGGTCGCAGTAACCACTTACCATCAGGTGGACTGTGTGCCCGTTTGTCACACTATCCTATAAAAAAATTACAATATTATATTGGACTTTATTAAAGACGATTTGCTAGTTATGTAAGGGCGGAAGTTATCGTGGACGTGGACGTTGATGCTCTAAATTGCCCGTCACCTGTCGTCAGTGGTACCGCCATGCCACGTAACGCCAGTCTTCAGGTTTCCGGAGATAGTGCGAATGACCTCAGATAGATGACACAAAATTATTGGTGGGCCCTGAGAGTACTCATTCTCCATAATGTTGACTGGAACTAACTTATAAGCTTTTTTATAAAATAAGGGTGACAAACGGGCACACAGTTCACCTGATGGTAAGTGGATCCTGTGGCCCATAGACATTTACATCTATCCTCGATTAAGAATCAAACTGCAGATGATGCCTCGTTTCAAGTAAAAGCGTCTCCGGTTCTACACACTCACTGTACACAGCAGCATTAAGCTGCTATGTTACTGTTGCTAGTATTCTGTGACAGCGTTGTCCTTTCCCGGTGAGCCAACATTTTCGTGCTACAGACCCTTTTAACTGGAAACGAGGCATTCCATCTCAGTCCTCAGGGCTGGCAACGCATCAGTATTTTGATTTTTAATTGAAAATAAATGTAGATGTCTATGGGCCACAGCATCCACTTAACATCAGGTGCACTGTGTGCTCGTTTGTCATCCTTATGCTATAAAAACAACTATAGGTATATCCTCAGAGTTCTACCATGTATAAAAATGTCTTCATCGTGAACTTGACTGTGCAAATTAGAAGAGGGCTAATTTTTGGGAAAACTCTCTTTATAATTCTGATCGTTTTGCGCCACTCGCCACTCCCCATATGTAAAACAGCAGAATCTTGCTGCTATTTCGGGTTTTATTTGAGTAACGTAGTTTTTCCTTGGTTGCTCCGACCCATTCGTGCTGCAACCATAATATAGCTGCGGAGTGGATTTATAACATAATAAAAACACATAAATTTGTCTGATTTAAATGAAAGGTTCACGTATCATAATATAATAAGTCCTTACATATGATCCCGTTTTGTACGGGAGGAATATAAAGTCATTTTTTTTGTAAAATATATTTCATTAATCAAAGTATGCACCATTGTTATCTATGCACTTTTGCCATCTCATAGGTAGTTCATTGATCCCTTTACTAAAAAACCATGGCGACGAGAATCAATAAACTCTTTGAAGGCGGTTTGTACTGCCGCATCAGAGTTGAATTTTTTTCCTTGTAAGAAGTTGTCTAAATTCCGGAAAAAAATATGGTAATATGTTTCGTGTCAGACATTCCAATTGTAGCTCATCTAACTTAGTGGTTGATTGTTGTGCAGTGTGTGGTCTTGTGTGGTCGTGAAGCAGCAGTGGCCTAGAGCGATTGACATCTCGGTAGTTTAGCAGCTAGTTCTTCCTTCATGGTTTGCAGTTACTGACAATACGCTTCCGATTATCATACAGTATCCATTTCTCATCAGAAGTAATGAATCGATTTGGAATCCCTTCATTTTTGTGTCAGTTGAGCAAAGTAGTCACAGCAGTCGACTCAAATGCACCAGCTAAATGAATTTATAAATTTGAATTTGAAATTCTTAACCAAAGAGGAGATATTTCAGATCAAAGTGGTCAGTACGACAAAACGCTAATTTCATAACAATCATTTCTATGAGTCTATATAATTATAGTCTACGCCAGTGTATTCAAGCCTATAACTGTTGAGTATTGTATCTCTGTGCACAGCGGTTTTTTTTTTCAAAGAACGCCATTGTCCCCTTGGCAGCAGGTGAACTATAAGTTTGTTTGTGACTTCCATTTAAAAAACAATCTGGAATTATCTGCATGGAATACATGTAATGAAATTCATATACATGAAATTCAGATCAAATTTATTTTTAGATATATTCTTTGTTAATCTTAGAGTTATATAGTTAGTAACTGTGGGGGTTTTCCAAGTTGATTTTTTTCTACAATTGGTTACTGGTGCGGCGATAGGGTTCCTGGGTTCGAATCCGGAAAACGGATGGTCACAAAATGGTGGGTTGACGAAATTGCCCTTCGAATCCGGAGTAAAGGAACCACAAAATGGTTAGGCCACAGGGGCACACGCCCAAATTATTGGGTGCGAGATGTAACTAAAATGGACTTTATTCAGCGTGGTTGGCTATGAACCAAACAGGATAATGGTTATGGCACGTGGCGGGTTTTAGAAGATACACTCTGCTATGACCTAATTCACTATATCAGCTGGCATGACAGGAGCATGAGCTGCTGTAGGAAAAAACAACAAATGAGAACAGCTCAAGATAGGAGCGGGCACTTACTTGGGGTGGGTCCTCTGATTGCCTCCTACTCAGGCCTCGAGGCTGGTGACACCGCGTTGCAACAGCGGTGGAGCGTGACGACAAATTATTTGCACTACGAAATGTTCTGTGGCTCGAGTGCCACAGGTGCTGTCGACAACTCTGGTCTGCGCCGGCGGCGTGTTCCGGCCTCTTTCACTTTTTTCTCATTGGATGATCAAAATGACGCCACGAATCTGGCTTCCTATTAGCGTGCCCGCGTAGGAAGGAATCGGAAGTGAGGAGGAAGGATATTGCCAGCTAATATAGTTAATTAAATCGGCGCAACCAGTAACGTTAGTAAAACCTTACGAACAGATAGAGAGACAAGATCCAGGCTGTATTTAAATCTTTTTTTAAAAACAAAAACGTTTTTTTTTTCTAAATAAACGGTGTTTCATTTTCTTAAATTTAAATAACGCCACGTTAATAGAGCCTAACCTATATAATAGAGGCGAAGCCGGGGCGGGTCGTAAGGCTTAAATAAATAAAAAAAATTATGTAGCTAAATGATTTATCGTAAGCTTAAATTTGAGGTTATTACGTTTCACATTTTAAAAATCCACTGTTGATTGTACAACAACTTGTTGATGAAATATTAGGCACATGTAGATAAAATATTATATTTAAAATTAATACATACTAAAATATTATAGTTTTAGGAAAAACTTTAATATCTAAACTTTAATATTTGCCCGATCGATTGAAACATTGGCTTGCACGTTTACATTATATGATGGTTGCATTTTGAAAAAAAAATGTATTTTTTACAGTTAACCACAATACAAGTTAAACAAAAAAGTACTTGTTGACTAGTATATAAATCGTAATTTATTTATTATTTCAAGTTATATGCGGTTATCAGTATTTTCTAGATCTGGTTTCTTCCTCAAGTTTCTTTACAAAGGCCACATCCAGAGTTATATGCTTTCTTGGATAGTGTATGCGACTTTAGCCCCAAACCCTGACGCTTTGATCCCAGGAGCAGCTAGCCATCGCGATGCCGTTGGGTGCTACTGAAATTGATGTCACTCTATTCTCGTGTCCATTAAGAGTTCCTGAAAAATTTTTGATAAGCAAATAATTAATTAAATAAAAATATCAAAATATAAATCAGATAAATTAAATTGAGGTATCTGTAATATAGACATAACTGGTCATAAACAACCATTTTTGAAAATGTCTGTCATATAATATAGTATTTTATGTGACAACGGTACCTTAACCTACGTAATTGAAATTATACCTGTGTGACAAACTTTGAGGGTATCCCAAGAGTGAACGGCATTGTCATCGGACCCAGCTAAGAGATAGCGCCCGCTCAGGGATAGAGCTGAAAATAAGGTAAGGTTGGGGTTACTCAGGGCTACTCTGATTTATGGAAGGTTATGCAATAATTAGTCCGCCTCACTGCTGCGTTTTGGTGAACTTTACGAAATCTAGATGGTAAAATTCCTTTTCTGTCTTAACGTTAGTCTAAGTAAAGGGCTTGCAATTCACGAGTGCAGCTGATCTTTGGATGTAGTTCGACATGTACATACACTGTGTGACAGTGTACTGGCACGTGCCTCGCGGTCAGTCGCGAGCAGACGCGGAGCGGACCTGAAGGAAGTGACTATCGCCACCCATGAACATCTGCAACACCAGTGGAATTGCAGATGCGCAAGTCTTTTAAAGACTAGGCTATTTTATTGAGAGTCCTTAAGTCGTATCGGTGCGGAAAAACAGGTGGTAACCGTTTCCTCAATTAAGTTGTGCGAGGAAGAATCTTCCTATTAAGGTGCCACGTTTCTACGAAGGTTGGCGACCATCTTGGCTATCTTTATCTTTGACGCTGCAGCACGGAAGAGAGAGCGAGTGCTGAGGTTACGGGTAAGAGAAAGATACTGGAAACGGTTTTTTAAATAAAGAGGAGTGGAAGGATTAAACAGCACACTATACAACGCGCAGAGAATGTGAGTATTCCTGCGAAGGCGGATCGGGAGCCATTTGAGCTGTTTGCGAAATTCGGAGATATGATCATATTTGCGAACCCCAAATTTAAGTCTAATGCATACATTTTGAACGCGCTCAAGCTTATTAAGCTGCTCCTCGGTAATGTCAAGATAGCAAATATCAGCATAGTCAAGGATAGGCAGAAGTACAAGACTGGGCGAGCGTAACTTTAGTTGCTGTGGGAAGAAAATTACGTAATCTATGTAAAGAGCTTAACGCAGCAAACATTTTTCTACTGACTTCATTAACCTGTGAGGTTCAAGACATACAAGAGTCAAGATATAACCCGAAGTTCATGTTCATGTTTATTAAATTATGAAATAATTGGTCACCCTACATTCAAGATATTGTTTCTAACATGTGCACTCGGGTATTACTGAACAGTTATTGTCTCTGTGTTTACGTAAACGTTTTGTTTACGTAAACACAGAGATGATTATTTCTGGAAAATATCTCCGATGGTATGTGGAGAATGACTTTTTGAAAGACTTCACAATTTCTTCGGTTTTTTTCCCTGTTGATTTTATCAACATTGTGGTACGGAAATTGTAAATGGAGGTGAAAAGTGAAAAAAGTGAAAACATGACAATAATTCCTGAGAATGAGATGCTCGGTACCATACAATACAACAGTTACGCTGCTTTGTCTTGTAACAGCAAGAAGCTGGTTCTTCAGAAGAACAAAAGCATGTTCCGAAACAGAGGTAAAAATAAAATTAAATAGAATAATATGTAATATAACTATTAGAAGTGAATAGATGCTATTAGATTTAATTTCTTATGCAACTGGATGTTACCAAAATTTTATGCGTAGCATTTTATGTAATTTTTTCTCAAAAGTTACACCTGAAAAATCAAATAGATTTTTCTTAATCTTGACACATAGTTCATAGAAAACAAGTAAAGAGTTCTGGAGTAATTCTATTTAATGTAATCTTTGAGACAGAATTTCCTTTGAGGCATATGAATAACTCTGATTCCGTTGGAGCGATATGTTTTAATCTCGGTATAATATGTAAGTCACCAATTAGTCACTTAAATCTTAAAATAGGAATCACCTATTGACACCGACAATACTGATTTTTTTGAGATTAGGCTGCTAGCTTGAATTCAAGTTATCCTGCAGACAAGCACCTCGACCCTAGAACCTGCAAGTGGCAGTCTACTTACCACAACTGGTGAACCCGCTGTTTCCGGGCGGTGTGTAGTGTCCCAGCTGCTGATCGCTGCGTAAGTCGAAGAGACGCGCCGTTTTGTCCTCGGAGGCGGTCGCAAACGCTTGACCGCTTGGATGATACTGTATGGTGATAAAAGTTATTTAAAAATATTTAAGGGGCAGTAACAGAGAGTTACTTGCACAATATGGGTGATCCGTTTTCATCATTGTACTGAAAAACCTGCAGTGGCGGTGTGAGAATATCCACTACCTCGTATCGAACGTGAATGCCGTAAGAGCCGACAGAGGAAAACAAACCTGGAGATGAGAACCAACGTCTTACTAATAGCAATTAGAAAATAAAAACTGCCGTTGACAACCCTGCTAAGCGTGGCAACTACAGCAAATATGAGGCAATCTCTGGGGGGAGGGGGGTATATAATGATTTCTTATATTTACGCGAACACTATACATGATTAAAACTACTTTTACGGATTTTATCGCGTTTATTTTTACTTTTTATTTACTTTTATTTTTAATTCCCGACGTTTCGGGCGCTTTCCAGCACCCATGGTCACGGGGGAATGGAACGGGGGAATGGGAAAAAATAAAAGTAAATAAAAAGTAAAAATAAACGCGATAAAATCCGTAAAAGTAGTTTTAATCATGGAGGGGGGTATGTTAAGTAGTAAAATTTTATATGCTTTAATAAATAAATGAATATAATGAATTTCTAAAAGCTTTTCCTACTAACCGATGTTGTGACTTTCAAAAAAGTTCTGAGTCCAAATTCCATATCCTGGACATACGAGCAGCAGCACTATTAGTGTAGTACCACAGCTACCAGCAAGTTAAATACATATTTTTATACAATAAGGATAACAATCGAACACACTGTCCACCTGATTGCAATCAGATGCTGTAGCCCATAGACATCTAGGCATATCTTCGATTTAGAATCAAAATAATCTCAGTCCTCAGGTGTTATTACCTCGGGACTGAAATTGACTACCTCGTTTCCAGTCAAAAGGGTATGCCGTTTTCTTCACACACCATGCGAAACACAGCAGCGTGAAGCTGCTATTTCACGTTGGTATTCTGTGCAAGCGTGTTCCTCCTCCCAGTAATTGCATTCGTATATCACCATAATACGAGTATATCTGCATGTTTCTACCACATATAAATATCTGCTGTTGTTCGTGAACTCACGCAAACACTATTCACGTCCGCGTCGTGACCAAAGAACGTCTGCTTAGCCTTTTCATCCCTGACGTCCCATAGCTTGCAAGTGCGGTCCACTGAACCAGTCACGTACGTCTTCATTTCTGTACAATAAAACACTTGTAAAAAAAAAGCAAAGTAGCAGAAAATACGCCCCACGACTGGACACAGGCCTTCTCTCATTTCGGAGACAGTTTCATGACAAATAAGTGACCGCTGCGCTGACCCAATGCGTGTTGTCATAGTTTTTAAAAAGAAAATTTTCCATGACATATAAATGAGGTGCCATTGAATTGAATTTCATTAAATCACAAATACATTGAAAGCGTATAAATATCCAATCGTACCGTGTAGTGGTGGTGTAAATATCCCCTACTCCATCCCCATACCATCCCGTGGATGTTGTAAGAGACGACAGAGGGAAACAAATCTGGAGATGGGCCGCAGCGTCTTCCTTACTAAAAATAAAAAGAGCTGAAACCCGCTCGCCAAGCGTGGCAACGCTGACAAATACCTCCCTATGAGGCAATCTATGGAAAAGACCTATTTACAGCAATGGACTTTAGGTTGTGATACAACATAACGGTAGTGGTAAATATCAAACCATTGCATCACATTCGTAGGTAGTCGTAAAAGACGACAGAAAGGGTATGCTGCAGACTCGTAAAGTCGTGGGTTTGAATCTGCCAATCGACTACCGTTGTGGACCATTCCTATAGCAAACATTTAAGTTTACTTGGCGTACAAGTAAGAAAGTAAAGCTACAGCCTATATTCGTCCCACTGCTGGACACAGGCCTCCCCTCATTTCTGAGGTGTTTTAGGGCTAGGAAGTGTCCGCCGCGCTGCCCCAATGCGTGTTGGCGAACTTCACATGTTTTCGAAATAATTATTTTTCTTATTCCTCAGACATGCAGGTTTCCTCACGATGTTTTCCTTCGCCACCGAGAAACTAGTAAATCAGCACTTATAATTGAAATTAACAATTTCATTGGTGCCGGCGGGGATCGAACCCGGGTTACTCGCGTTCTGTTATATTTACAGCGAGCGTTAACTATCTAAGCTACCCCGGCTCATTGCTTACTTGGTGTGGTTAACACCTGATATGAACATTTAAACAATAGCTTAAAAAATTCTACTTACCCGGCCCCAGAGAGATGCTGACAACATCACCAGCGTGTGCGTTGAAGTCCATCTCTCTTTTGCCAGTCTCCAAATCCCAGACGCAACTAAAATATTTCAATTTTTAGATTTTTTAACAAATATTGAGTCAGGATTTTTATTACCCTAGTCATCAAAGTCATTCTATCCAACTTGGCCAGTCTGGCAGCTAACGAGAATTTAATGAAGTACTTATAATGTACCTATCATAAACCTATCTGACGACAAAGCCATGGAGCAACTGGAAAATTGCTGTAGAATTGTTTTTTTTTCAAACTTGAACAATAAAAACAGATGAACCTACAACCTATCTAATCATTATCACTATAATTACAGCTCTGTACAAGTCCACTGCTGAACAAGGAATGCCACAAAGCACGGTTCTGAGTCACCTGCATCCATCGACTTCCCGTACGTCTTACCAGGTTTCCTGTATGCACGCATTGCATGCATCCATCGACTTCCTGTCCATCTAGTGGGGGCCGTCCCAAACTTCGCCTACCGGTACGAGGCTTTCCTCCCCATCGGTTGTCGGTTCTTCGAGCTATATGGCCGACCCATTGCCACTTCAGTTCATTAATTCGTTGGGCTATCTCAGTTACCTTGGTTCTAGTGCAGACATCCTCATTCCAATGTTTATCACTCACAGTAACTCCGAGCCCTAAACTAATAGTCAATAGCTACTACGGCCCATAGACATCTTCAACCAATTTCAAACAAAGCAGGATAAGGATGCCACGTAGCTCTTGAGGACTAAGCTGTATTGTCCCATAGCCAGTAATTGTATTGAATCTGAATATGTTACCCAAACTGGATCACAAATCTAGACTTTTGATAAAGTTTAAGCGTTAACTAATAAACAATTTTTTTATAGACAAGCGCTTGGGAACGTCACCTCGAGGCCTTACTTTTACAGTGACGAACAACCCGCGCAGCCATTGCTTGGGCCTCAATAGTGGGAAGTGAAGGAGGATCCAATATGCCGACCTCAGGCTCTAAAGTTGCGGACTGTGGTATAGGATTGAGATATTGTGTAGTTACCAGAGCCTAAACCACATTAGAAAAGGTTGCCTTATATGCTCGATAACTTTTTTTTAATAGCTAAAAACTATAAAAGGTTTATGGCGACCAATTTCGCTACGAAATATTGTTGGTAACTTTTCTACTTGAATATTATTTACAAATTATCACCAATTCCTCAGTTCCAGTATACTTACATCTTCATGTCCCCGGAGCCAGTGAGAATGTGCGTGTCGTCGAGGAAGCGACACGAACTGAGGAAGCCTTCGTAGCCGGCGAGCTCGCGGACCATCTTCGCGGCGCCGGTCGCGTCCCGGTTGTTCACGTCATATACCGTGCACATGTTGTCCATGCCACCACACGCTGGAAAAGGATTAGATATGATACTTTAGAAAAAAACATGTCTGCAGTTCACACGTGATAGAAGTAAATGATGATTTATTTAATATGATAATTTTCAACCACAAGTACACCATAAAATATAAAAGTTTAATTTTGTTGCAAATAAATGATACAATCTCTATTTTTCTATCAAGTTGTTGCAATTGCTATGCAATAGCGCCATCTACTTCATTCTATAGGTAAAGTCTTTTTATTGAACAAAAATTTATTGATTTTCAAGATGGTGCGTATAATGGACGCTAGATGGATTAAACACGACTAATTTAATATAATATTCTAGCTCGTACTCTCGCAGGCTAAATCCTATAGATATAATATGTTTGTTTGTCTCTTTTTAGTTTGGCTTTTTTGTTTGATCGAATTTCAAATCACAAGTCTAAAGAAGTTTTTACTTTAAAAAAAGGGATACTCGTATCCATGACCTATGAAGATTATAAATGGTTACGTCTCAGCCTATACACGCCTTACTTCTATGACGATTCTTGTGATAAGTCTCGAGTGTCGGTCCTCTAGGACTCTAGATTCTAGAACATGCCTCTAAAATATACTTCTTAAATATATTAACTCTGACATTAAGACAGAGAGATACTGAAGTTATTACACTATTGTAGAAACTGATTGACTAGAGTGCAATGAGCAGGATGATCTGAATCTATGGGGGCTAGTAATTTTGTTCTTATCAGATGTCGCTAGTTGACTTTGAGATGACTTTTTTTGTTATATAGTTTATTTTAGTTGAGAAGTTAGCTTTAAATAAAGGTTTATCAGTTTGTAGAGTATTATATTAATACACAAAACTATGCCTCAGTAGCTTGCTCTTTGATTTTAATGCACATTTTTTACTCTTTTAAAAAAATCTACTTTTATTTGTATCTATGTTTTGGTTTATTTGTTTTTAATCTAATTAATATACCATATAACTAATAGTACAGAAAGGCACATTAACCTTTATATATTACGAACAAATTAACAACTGCGCTCTGAAATCTGTCAAATATTACACCTCGTTTTTACGTCCCCGGTGGTTACGCCCTTGGTGGCAGAAAAAGTCTTGGATGCTCTTATTCCAAGCGCATCGCAGTCTGGTAAACTCCGCCGAACTCCGTAGAAGGAGAATTACGAACCATCAAATAGGTTAACTTTTTTTAATAGGTAGTACGACTTGTTTTCATCGTCTGGATACGTACCATACCACACACTTAACTATTTCTGCTGCTAAATACCTATCTACCCTGCTGTGTTCCTTCTGATGAGTATAGATTACCAGTAGAATTACTGGTGACAACACATGTGTTGCGGTCTTTATTTGAAGCTGATAGCAGGTGTAAATGGGCTGGACACTTAGTCAGGTGGACTGTAATTTCGCTCGTTTAAAACTTTAAAACATAAGTATTATTAATAGAATACAATCTACTAGAAACATGACAAAGGACCCACCAACGAAATTGCCTGATGGTGCAAAGGCGACGCTCATGACCCAGGCGGAGCGCAAGGGAATGACCTGAACCTTGTTGCCGCTCCACGTGTCCCAGATGATAAGTTTTCCATCCAGCGAGCCAGTTACGCAGTGCCTGAAATCGCATATCAGTCTTATATAAATATCTAGCAATCCGCCCGGGATTCGCACGGGTGATTTTTATATCTGGATTTCTGGACAACAGTGTGACTACAGAAATCTAAATATTATTTAGATTTCTGTGAGTGTGACCTACGGATTCCAATTGTGGACCTAAACTATCCAGGATTTTTTTCAAACATACACACAAAAAATTCATCATAATCAGTCAGTACCTACAGAAGTATAAAGATGACCACGTGAGCACTCTACTAGCTCAGCGATAATAAGTGAGAGTTCCTTACTGAGATCATACAGGTCATAATTTGGGTACGTTACAAAGAATGTTAGTTGAATTGGCATTACAGATTCTAACTTATTACTATACACTTATAAACTTAACAATACATCCAAACTTAACTTAAGACCTATAACTATTATGAGCGTTTCCTCTGAACGTTGAGCTATGCGACAGTCCAATGGCGAATTAAATATTTGAATTACGTAGACAAAATAACACCTATATCAACTGTGACAATATAGTACGTGGTAGAGTTCTACTACAACCACATTATGGGACGGCTCGACCGGGGAAGGGCCTCGCCCTCACAGGATACTAGCGTAAAATAACAGATTTATTTTGCTGTGTTTCGTATGGCGAGTGTAGACAACCGGAGATCCTTTTTACTGGATACGAAACATTCCATCTTAGTCCTCAAGGATGACAAGGTATCTGTACTTTGATTCTTAATCGAGGAGAAATGTAGATGTATATAGGCCATAGTATCCATTTACTATCTATGTGTACGAGCTATACTATGTAAACGAGCTCTATGCAACGTCGGGCCCCTTGAATTATGTAAACTTTTATTAAAAAATAATAATTTGCTAAAGCTGACTGGACGGTATATATTAGAGGTGTGTGTATATTTGTCAAAAAAAATCAGTGTTTATTTCATAGCGCTCGCGACAATTACATTATAACACATCGCAACAGCTTTGTTTCATAAAAATTGTTACATAATGTGTATACAAGTTTTTAATAAGATACCTAAAGCGATTAGAGAGTTACCAACAATGAGAATGAAAGTTCACCTAAAAAAATGGCTCATCACAACAATCTTTTTACTCAATTAAAGTCTTCTTAGCAGATAAGTAGACGATACATTTAAGAATTGGACACAATGTTTAAAATAATGTTTGAATTATGGTATTCTTATAAATTAAAAAAATATTTATTTTATTAATAAATTTGATATAAATTAAATGTTACATTTATAATTGGCATTATATTTACTGACATAAGAATACTAATATTTGACATTGAGCTTATAATAATACTTATATACATCTTATTGGCAATTTATTTTTTGACACTGTTGCATAATAAGTTAATCATCAAATCAACTGAGTAATGTTAAAAAAAATTGTGTTGTTAAAAGTTTGATAAGTATTGTTGTATAAGTTACGAGTACTTGACTATTAATATTTGCACACCACTGAGGTAGAATATGTAGAACAAATTAAGCTCGAACATTATTGTACAAACATACTCTTGCAAATAAAGATTATTATTATTATCAAGTGGACTTTGTGTTCGCTTACCATCCTTATTTTATATAATAAAATCCATTCTACAGAGACGATCATGTCTATATCCACAGCCCATTCATGACTATTTCTGTAACATTCGTGTACACAAGTTCTTAATCTTGTTTGTACATACAAGATTATCGGATGTTCAACTGACCATACCATACCACTAAACGCGAGGAGAATAGACGGTAAATAATTATAATCATACAATGGGTACGGGGATTAGCGGAGCGAGGGTTACCCCTTGCAAATTTACATTTAAAATTAATTTTTTTGAAAGTAACTAAAATTGCATTAATTTTTAATAAATTGCATAATATCAAACGCTGTTTTTATATATAATATAATATATACTGTTTTTTGTTTGGATCATAGTGTATATTTCCAATTGGTAACAATGGTTAGGCTACATTCAATAATTTGTAAAAAAAAAACAAGGTTTCATGCCGCAGGAAAGATTTAAAGACATGCGGGGACTATACCTACATAACAGGCACTCAACTTTTAAGAAGAAGTGGCGTATAAGGGTATTTTATATTTATTTTAATTTTATTTTTATAATAATCGGATGATAAGTTTCAAATAGTTAATAATTATTAAATAGGTAATAATTTTTAAACTAAGTGTAACACCAATAAGAACACACTTTTATTAGCTTGATCTTTATATATGTGTGTGTATGAAGCATTGGCATCGTAAGAAATCAAATTTCCTAAATAATCCCGTGGGTGGTGTAAGGTGCGACTAAGGGAAATGAAGCAGAAGGAATGAACTCAACAGACAGTCAGACACTTGTTTTTGTGCGAGCAGCTATGCAGGTCTAGAAAAACCAGTATTACTGCGACCTAAAAGATGTATTGTGATCGCTGCTATGACCATAGTTCACTACTAAGTATGTCTTCAATGAAGGAGTTGCTTAGCTGTGAGCATTTCTCGTCATCTGGCGAAGTATATAGTTTCCCAGATGAGTGTTACGTTTGCGCATTAAGGGTCCACAATCAATTAGGATGTGCAGAGACGTTTCTTCTGTTAAAGAACAGAGCCAGCACATTCTTGAGTTGTATAGTTCCAGGATGGACATGTGCTTTTTAAGACTATAGTATCCATTCTTACCTAATCGCGTCGTCTGAAGCGAATTTAAAATCATAAGCCCGGATTAACGTCTTTGAACTTTTTAAACATGGTGTATCACACAAGATCTTAAGTCGTTCATAGTGATAAAAAGTTTCAAGGGTCAATCGGGCTAGGCTTTTGAGATTCCACAAAATGGCTCGGATCCAAATTGTGTAATATTTAAGCCCTACCGTGCGAGCTTGTCGGCAAAAACATTACCTACAATACCCGCGTAACCCGGAACCCATCTTGAAAAGACACTGTTGTTACATTCCAGGGTGTTTTGATGGTTCACGCAGTCTACTAACTAGCTTCAAATTCAGCAAGTTTGATTGCAGAGATAATGTGCTTGGTGTAGTATTTTGCAGATTATTTTCACGAACTGAAGAATGGCGAAAATTTCTGCCTGGTAGATAGAGATCATAATTACAGCCCTACACAAGTCTACTGCTGAATATAGGCTTCCCCCAAGGAATACCACAAAGCACGGTCCTGAGCCACCTACAGCCATCTACTTTCTGTAGGTCTTACCAGGTCATCACTCCATCTAGTGGGGGCACACCCTACATTTTGCCTGGCGGTACGAGGTTGCCACTCGAGAACCTTTCTTCCCCATCGGTTATCGGTTCTTCGAGCTATATGACTGGCATATTGTCACTTCAGCTTACTAATCCGTTGGGCTATGTCGGTCACTCTGGTTCTACTGCGGATATCCTCATTCCTTAGTTTATCACGCAGAGAAACTACGAGCATAATCCTCTCCATAGCTCGCTGAGCGACTTTGAGCTTCCTTATACGGTCAGCATTGAAGGAGCACATCTCAGATCCTTAGGTAATCACTGGCAACACGCATGGGTTATACAATCTAGTTTTGAGGTTTTGAGGTCTGAGTTCGCCTTACTATACAAACACTTCAGCACTTCGATATACCGACAGTCAACTTGGCACCGGTGAAGGTACTGCAGCACCGCCCAAATTTCGACGGAATCATAGGCTTTCTTATAGTCCACACACGCAAGACAGATTGTTCTTTTCGGACTTCTGTACAGTTTACCGAAGAATATTGTGATATATGGTGCTAAAGCCTTTTCGGGAAACGGCTTGCTCGGGAGGCTGGAAGTCGTCCAGTATGCGTGCGAGACGATTCGTAATGACCATGTCCAGTTCCACTTCTAGACACTGAAAACGATTTTGTAACTTGAACTGAAACTTTCGGAGCTTTCGATTAGAGCACGAGGGGAACAGAGCGTTGACTTCATTAGACGTCACCTCTCCAACTACACGTTTAGGTACAGTGTGCTTCTCACTATTCAGTAAAATCTGCCAGTTTTCACCCTTGCGTTCACTAAGATATTAATGAACGGTTGTCGTCTGGTGGTCATAATGAAGTCAATCTCATTTTTTGTCGAACCGTCGGGGCTCGACCAGGTCCACTTTCTGTGGGGACGCTTTTGGATGAAAGAACAAGTTGCCGCATTCGAGAACTGTCGTGTCTTCCTTTCCTCTTCGGACCTCAGATAATCCTATAATATCTCAGTGCAACATGTCTATCTCTTCCACCAGCTCCAGAATCTTCTCGTCAGTTCTCAGGGTGTGCATGTTATACGTTGCTAGATCGAGTCGTTTTAGATGGCAGCCGAATCTCCACCGGAGATTCTTAGCACCCCCTCCCCTGTCATTACTTTGGCGCTACCGTAGCCAGGAATAGCGGGACCGCTGGGGACTGGGGGCCGTTATTTGTGTTGTTGCTCATGGGGGTATATTGCCACGGTTGCCACGCTTGGCGAGCGGGATGGTAACCGCAGTTTTTTATTGATTTTTCCTGTTATTTCTGATAGATAGATGCTGCTGCCCATTTTCTGCCGCATTTTCCCTCTGTCACCTCTTACGACACCCACGGGCAGATATCTATTATCCATTATTGTTACTATTCCCACCCCTCACTACACGGGGTCTCCCCAAATTCATACTAAGTTTGAACTTCGAGCATTCCTCATAAATTCTAAAGCCATTCAAGCCTACCGACCTCACAGATTCTGTCCGGACTGACCCGTGCATTCAGCTAGTCTTCTCTGGAGTGTAGTTCAACTATATACTTTTTATTAAAAGTGTATAGTGGACACGCATGATATCTAAGATCGTGCATAAGACCGGTGTTTTCTTAATTTAGGTAGACACTTCATTTTTTTTGTATGTGTGCATTTATACACGTTCGTCAAGTTTCATTACAATCAATTCTGCTATTCTGATGCTCAGCCCTGTTTTAGCTTACTCATAGCTTCGTGCCTTATTGGTACAAATAACCCCTTGAGCTCAATATGAGGTGGTTTTTCGATACAACAGACAGACTTTCAATTTTTTTGTATGTTTTTTATATTATTGTTATGTGTTGTTGGTATGTTTTTTTATATTATTTAGTTACAACTATTTCAGATACTGAAAAATGTTATTTACAAAAGTAAGTAACAATGTGCACATAGTAAGTAAGTCAAAAAGCAATATAGGTCAGTACTTGTCAATGATGAATTTAATAAATAACCTGCCTGCATCAACTGAGAATAGCCCTCGACGCAGGACGGGATTATAGTGCCCACGTGTATGCGCAAGCACAGGTGCACTCTCTATTCCCTCACTCTCATAAGTCGATGGGACGGTAAACCGACACGAGCGGAAAGAGATCAGGCGCAGCACCAACGGCTTTACGTGTTTTCTGAGGCATAGGGGTGAGGCACCTCCAACTTCCTGACTCCGGACACCTACTCAGAATTTCCTGACGGAACTCATAATCGATTTTTTACCCCGACTAGGGATTTGAAACCAGGACCTCATTATCAGCAGTCGCAACTACTACAACCACTAGACCAACGAAGCAGTATAATAATCTTTACTGTTAGCGTGACGCTTCAGAGTATTATGGATGCAGCACGAAGGGGTCGGCTCGACCGGGGATGGACCACACACTCACAGAACACTAGCGTTAAATAGCAGCTTATGGTGGTTGTATAGTACGAGTATCTCAGTAGAATATCAGTCAAATCATTAACAATTTCTAGATTTATTCACCAGTATGACTTATATATTGATACAAAATATAATTATTTAGTACCTTAACAAAAGATATTGGTTTAGTACCTTAAAAGAAAATTGGTACTGTAAAGTTTACGGAGGGGACGTATAAGCCTCCGAGAAACGTTTGTCATAAACAAACATACAAACAGACACCATGATTCCGAATTATGAATTTTGGTATGGAACATTAGTGATATTAGTAAAGTGAAATCCACACGAGTAAAAGCTATAGTTTTCAAGAATTTTGTTTTAGTTTGAAAAGAAACAAGTTTGTAAGAGTTATTTTCACTATTGCATAACGCGTCTTAAAACTGTTGGCACTGCCGCAGTAATAACTTTTAGTTTTTGCTTCACTGGTCTGCTCATGTAACTCCCTTAAATTAACAGAGAACAGTTTTGAAAGTCAGTATTTATTTGTTATAAGTTAGTATTTAAACATTCAACAAGTTTTTTTTCTATAGGAGACCTGGCAAACGAACATATGGTTCACCTGATGTTAAGTGACTTCCACCGCCCATGAACAACTTCGACACCAGGGGAATTGCAGGTGCGTTGCCGGCCTTTTAGAAAGGAGTAAGCTCTTTTCTTGAAGATCCATAAGTTGTATCGGTCCGGAAAAATCGCCGGTGGTAAACTATTCCACAGAGAGGTCGTACGCGGAAGAAAACTCCTTGTGAAACGTACAGTGGTGGACCGCCAAGCATCCAGATGGTGTGGATGGTATCGGCAGGTTTGCCGCGTAGTGCATTCATGAAATTTGTCGGCTGGGATTAATCCAAACAATTGTTCAGAGCACTCCCCGTGGTAGATGCGAAAGAAAATGCAAAGAGATGCATTATCTTTCGCAGCGCCAGTGAATCGAGCCGATAGAAAAGCCCTCAGCCGTCGACGATTCGAGCCGCTCGAATGCGCTGAATGTGGTCAAGTGGAAGGAGGTGGCACTGGGGAGCCCCGGCCCAGAGATGGGAACAGTATTCCATGTGAGCCGAACTTGTGTCTTGTAAATATTATAATAAAATTAGCGTAGCTACTGCAGGATCTGCCACATCTGCTTATCATTTTTCAAGCCGTTGGAAAGGAACAGACAAACATTCGTACACACATGCACCTGAATATATAATAAATTCGACACAATAAATTAATATTCAATTTATCAAAAGTTTATTTTACCTTGTTATCATTTCGAAACGAGGTTTCTTTAACAGGATTAGAAACGGTGAAAGAAACTCTGGAGGTGAGTATCTATTTTGTAATATTTAATGGAAGACTTTAAAACATATATTATAAACTATATGTTTATAAAAATTAAATATCGTCATCATCATCATTACAAACAATACAACCCTTCACAAATAAGAGAAGAATGCCACAAAACACGTTCCTAAACCACCTGCATCCATCGACTTCCTGCATTTCTTACCTTACCAGATCGTCACTCCATCTAGTGGGGGGTGCCCCTCACTACGCCTACCGGTACGAGGCTGCCACTCGAGAACCTTTTATCCCTACCGGTTATCGGTTCCGCTCGCCAAGCGTTGCAAATTTAATATAAAAGAGTAATAGACCAAGTTGATATAATAAAAAACTAGACGTAAAAATAAGAAACACATCAGTATGAAACCCCAGTAGACATTCAAATGACAATTTTCCAAGAGTTGGTTGGAGCGAAGGAAAACTTGTGCTTAGTGATTATATGTGGTTTAAAAATTATTTCATATAGAATTTTAGAAAATATAGGCTTTTTGTCTTAAAACCAAGGTTAACAAATACCTCAGATATTCGAGATTAACCGGTTATTAGATAGCAGGGGACTTTAATAGACTGTAACTTTCCATAGAATACTATAATTCACAATAGAATGGTTGTCAACCTTATTTTCTACGAGGATTGGCGTCGCCGGGAGCACACATACAAGCAATTACTTTAAGCGCCAGTAGCCTAATGGCAGGGCGCGAACCACGAACTCAAAAAGGTCGTGGGTTTGAATCCGCCATTCGACTACTGACGCGTACCACTCATAACATAAGCAATTTAAGCTTACCACGAGTGGTTAAGGGGAATATTAGTAATTTTTACAGCATTGTTAATATTCTTTAAAAAAATTACGTCCTATTATTAGTTAATCACTTCTACAAACCCGATTGGCTGTGTTGACAGACGGGTTTTAATACATATTTATTTGTAAATAGCGTGCAATTTGGCATTTTCCAAATAATTTGCATGCGAAATTTGGAAACGATTGTAACGTCAAAACACATCTCGTGTTGACATTCACACGTGTGAATTGACGTCTTGTGGCATTTTAGTGGCTACACGGGCTCCGCCCACTCCCCCGTTCTACTATGTATGCATTATGGTATTCTATGGTAACTTTCGAATTATTCAAAGTACTCTGTGGCTGTAACTTTAACAGTAACGGTAACGTCTTAGCGTCAGAACTACCACACACTCACTATAAAGTAATAACTTTTAGAAGCAATTGAAATTCTTCCTCTAAATACTCGTATTTAGGTTTTTGGTAGTTCAGCGGGTATTACCATCTTCGGCTGCATCCCACTTACCATCAGATGGGGTGTTGGACAAACTTTGATATTCAGTATAATATCCGTAGGCGTACCTGTATATTTTATTTTGGTTGTTTCTGGTTACTGGCTAGAACTGAAATCGAATAAAACTTAATGTTAATATTACTTGCTTGCGTTATATGTTGCCAGGTCGAGTCGTCGTAGGTGGCAACCGAACCTCCACCGGAGATTCTTAGCACCCCCTGCCCCGCCGTTACCATGGTCGCCACCGTAGCCAGGAATAGCGGGGCCGCCGGGGACTGGGGGCCGTCTGATTGTGTATTTATTCATTGGGGGGGGTATTTTCCATAGTATTTGACATATAACGCACGCACCCTGAGGACTGACGAGAAGATACTGGAGCTGGAAGAAGAGGTAGACAAGTTGCGCTGGCATATTATTGGATTATCCGAGGTCCGAAGAGAGGGGGAGGACACGGCAATCCTCGAGTCCGGCAACTTGTTCTATCACCGGGAGGGCGACCATCTGTCCCAAGGAGGTGTCGGATTTATCGTCCACAAATCTCTCGTCAACAACGTTGTAAAGATTGGGAGTGTGTCGACGAGGGTCGCGTACCTGATACTCAGAATCACCAAACGGTATTCGCTGAAAGTCATTCAGGTTTACGCACCAACCTCGGCACATCCCGATGAGGAGGTGGAGGAAATGTATGAGGATATTTCCAGAGCCATACATTCCTCCAAAACCTACTACACGGTGTTGATGGGAGACTTCAACGCAAAACTGGGCACAAGAGAAAGCGGTGAGCTGAAGGTAGGGAAATTTGGAGTAGGGCAACGGAACCGAAGGGGCCAGCAGCTGGCCGACTTTATGGAGAAAGAAGGACTCTTTATGATGAACTCTTTCTTCCAGAAGCGGCCCCACAGGAAGTGGACCTGGTCAAGCCCCGACGGTTCGACAAAAAATGAGATTGACTTCATTATGACGACCAGACGCCAACTGTTCAGTGATGTCTCAGTGATCGCAAGGGTGAAAACTGGCAGCGATCACCGAATGGTTAGAGGCACACTGAACCTAAACGTTAAGTTGGAGAGGTCTCGTCTAATGAAGTCAACGCTCCGTCCCTCTCGTGCTCTAATCCAGAATCCCGAAACCTTTCAGCTCGAGTTACGTAACCGCTTCCAGTGCCTAGAAGATTGCAATGCAGTGGACGATATGAACGACAAGCTCGTGGAAACTGTCCATGCGGTCGGAGCTAAGTACTGCAAGACCCGCCGCAGAAGAACACAAAAACTCTCCGATCACACTCTTAATCTCATGGCTGTTAGACGGGAGATGAGGCTGCAATCGTCAACAGATTTGACAGCTTACAGGCAACTGAACAGACAGATCTCCAAATGCATACGGCGAGACTTACGCAACTTTAATACTTCTCGTATTAAAGAAGCGATCGAGCGGAACCAGGGCTCCAAAGTCTTTGCCAGAGATCTGTCTGCCAGAAAGAGCCAACTGTCAAGGCTGAAGACTGAGTGTGGCAACATCGTTTCCGGGACACCTGAGATTTTGAGTGAGATTGAGAGGTTCTATGGGCAGCTGTACACATCATCGTTGGAGCCACACGCAAGTGTGAGTAACGATCCAAGAGCAAGTCTTATCCGACACTATTCCGATGATATCCCGGACGTCAGTCTAAGCGAGATTAGAATGGCTCTCCAGCACCTTAAAAACGGCAGGGCCCCAGGCGAGGATGGAATTACAGCGGAGCTTCTGAAAGCGGGTGGAACACCGGTACTTGAAGTCCTTTAGAAGCTCTTCAATTCCGTCCTCCATGGTGGCAGTACTCCAGAGGCGTGGAGCAGAAGTGCGGTGGTCTTGTTCTTTAAGAAAGGCGACAACGCTTTCTTAAAGAACTACAGACCGATTTCCCTTCTGAGCCGCGTCTACGTGCTGTTTTCGAGAGTCATTACGAATCGTCTCGCACGCAGACTTGACGACTTCCAGCCTCCCGAACAAGCCGGTTTCCGAAAAGGCTTCAGTACCATAGACCACATACATACCCTGCGGCAGATTGTACAGAAGACTGAAGAGTATAATCTGCCACTTTGCCTGGCGTATGTGGACTATGAGAAAGCCTTTGATTCCGTCGAAATTTGGGCGGTGCTACAGTCCCTTCAGCGGTGCCAAGTTGACTGTCGGTATATCGAAGTGCTGAAGTGTTTGTACAGTAGGGCTACGATGGCTATCCGAGTACAGAACCAGAGCTCGAAACTAATCCAACTGCAGAGAGGTGTAAGACAGGGTGACGTTATATCCCCGAAACTGTTCACCGCTGCATTGGAAGACGTTTTTCAAGCTACTGGACTGGAAAGGATACGGTATTGACATCAATGGCGAGTACATCACTCACCTTCGATTTGCCGACGATATAGTCCTTATGGCAGAATCGCTGGAGGACTTAAGCACTATGCTCAATGACCTCAATAGTGCCTCCCAACGGATAGGTCTTAAGATGAACATGGACAAAACAAAGATCATGTTCAATGTCCATGTCACACCTATGCCGGTAGTTGTTGGGAGCACTATGCTCGAAGTTGTTGACGAATAAGTTTACCTGGGACAAATAGTCCGACTAGGTAAGTCCAACTTCGACCGAGAGGTCAATCGACGGATTCAACTCGGCTGGGCAGCGTTCGGGAAATTACGGCATATCTTTTCGTCAGGTATACCTCAATCTCTAAAAACTAGATTGTACAACCAGTGCGTGTTGCCAGTGATGACTTACGGATCTGAGACGTGGTCCTTCACTGCTGGCCGTATGAGGACGCTTAAGGTCGCTCAGCGAGCTATGGAGAGGGCTATGCTCGGAGTTTCTCTGCGTGATAGACTCAGAAATGAGGATATCCGCAGTAAAACCAGAGTGACCGACATAGCCCAACGGATTAGTAAGCTGAAGTGGCAATGGGCCGGCCATATAGCTCGAAGAACCGATAACCGATGGGGAAGAAAGGTTCTCGAGTGGCAGCCTCGTACCGGTAGGCATAGTGTAGGGCGACCCCCCACTAGATGGAGTGACGACCTGGTAAGACATGCAGGAAGTCGATGGATGCAGGTGGTTCAGGACCGTGCTTTGTGGCATTACTTGGGGGAGGCCTATGTTCAGCAGTGGACTTGTGAAGGGCTGTAATGATGATGATGATGATGATTACTTGCTTAGAATATTAAAAAAATATTATATCACAAATTTTCTAGAAGCATCTTCACAGAAAGTTAGTCCTAGGCTAGGCTAATTACAATTATGTCATGTAAATATAACGATCCATTAATTAATTCATTCATTATAGCTCTCTACAAGAGCACTGCTGAACTCAGGCCTCCCCTGCATCAATCGACTTCCTGCATATCTTAGCAGTTCATCCCTCTCGTACTCCATCTATTGGGGTACCGGTATGTGGCTGTCGCTCGACAACCTTATTACCCAATTAGTTGACGGTTCTTCGAGTTATATTGTCAGCCCGTTTTCATCTCAGCTTATTAACCCTTACTCTGATTTTACTGAGGATACCCTCATTAGTAAGTCTACCATGCAAAGAAACCCCGAGCACGACCCATTTCTATACCTCGAAATTGAAAGATCTTCCTCATACGGCCAACAATGAAAGACCATGTCTCAGATCCATATGTCATAACTGACATCACGCACTGGGTGTTAAATAATAAAAAATAATTAATTTTATGACATAAAAAATTCAAAATGTACAAATGTTTTTATTTTAATACATTTTTAAAACACCCTTCATAATATTCTAAATACGTTTTTCTACTCGCTGAAACTAACTTTGGTGATTGATGCCGTATTTTATCTAATATAATAATATAATCAATTGTAAAATTCAGAAATTTGCTCTTTTTATCCGCTTCATGATGTCTGTTTCGAGAATTAGGAAAGGATCACTTTGATATTAATTTTAAAGCTGTTAAACATAAAATTGCGGGAAGTGTGCCTGACAAAACTATATTTTCTTCCTTTTTATTTTGCGAAATTAATTTAAATTCATTTTTGGCCAAGTGCCCCTAAAGGAGGGTTAAGTTTTTCAGTTTTATATATGATATTATTATTTATTATGATTTTTTTAGATGGATTTAATGGGTTTTATTTTTTTGCGTGGAACCCTGATTATTATTCTCAAATAAAAGTAGTTTAAATTACTCTTTATAACATCAGCTATCTGCCAGTGAAACTCAGTCCAGCCGTTTCGGCGATTAGTCGTAAACAAACAGACCGACAGACAGACAGACAGAAAGAATATTAAAAATGATTCTTTTCGTAAAAGTATATTATATTATACTTTCATTGCATCTAGTAAAAAGCTGTTATTTTGACATTACAAGCAGACACTTCAATTTTATTTATATGTATAGATATATTTAGGGTTACCAGGTCTTAAAACCGAAAAACCGGACAGACCAGCGAGCTTAGCCGGACATTTTGGTAAAAAGGCCGGACACCCTTACTTTTTTGTCTTAGCAAAAGACATTTTTTTAAGTAAAACAATGCTTTTTATCATTTACCTTAAAATCTTCTTAAGAAGATTTTACGGTAAATGATAAAAAGATTTTCAACTTAAGTTCTAACGAAAATGTAAAGTTTTATTACAGAAATAGTGGGTAATTGTGGAAACTGTAATAACACGTTTGGAGAATAAACCAGTCAGCCGCGCATCCTGGGTTTGATTGACGCCTTTCCTTGAGTCTTTACACTGGCGACGAGTGGGTACCGCGGAAATTATTTAGTGCGTGTAAACTATATAAGTGACGAGTAAATTATACGTACTTAGGTACTATGTACCTAGGTATCGAAAAACTTGAGCCGTTCAACATTCATTCTACGCAGTGGCCGGAGTACATGCGACGGGTAAAGCAGTATATTATACTGAACGAAATTAAAGATGAACTGCAGGTACTCTTAATAACAGTGGTTGGTGAGGCAACGTATTCTCTAATATGTGATTTGTGCTCGCCGGTAGATCCCGAATCAAAGATATTCGAGGATTTGGTTCAATTGTTGACCGAACACTTCGAACCTCAGCGGTCGGAAATCGCCGAACGACACGTATTTCGGTTGCGCAGACAACGACCAAGCGAGTCGCTTACGGAGTACCTGTATAATTTAAAACATCTCGCAACCACGTGCAACTTCGGGACGGCGCTGGAGGAGAATCTACGAGATCAATTCGTGTCCAGCCTAGCGAGTGAAGCCATGCGATCGCGTATATTTGCCGAGAAAAATACAAGGAGGTGGTCGAGCTGGCTCTAGCACTTGAGGCTGCAGAAAAGCACGCGGAGATGAGCGCAGCCACAACAGCGATGGCGTCTACCACGGCCTCTGGCTTGGGCGGCGAGGTGAGCGAGGGCTTGCACCGGGCGAGCGCGCAGCGAGCAGGCGCACGCGGCGCGGGGCGGCGGCGCGGCGGCCTGCTGGCGCTGCGGCAAGCAGCATCGGTCAGATCGGTGTCGGTGTGCGCAATATAGTTGTGATCAGTGCGGCCAACGGGGCCACCTTAAAGTGATGTGTAATAAGGTGTTTAGTGAAGTGCGTAGTGGGCTACGTACCGGAGCTCGATCGTGTGGTCGACCAAATTTTGTGAACCAGGTGGATACGGAAGAAGACGAGGACTTCTATGACATTAAGTTGTCGACTAAAGGTACCAAACCATATTTCATTATAATTAATGTTGAGTGTCATCGTCTAGAGTGTGAGGTTGATACGGGCAGCCGTACTTCAAATAAATCATACAAAATAAAACATAATTTTACGTTGCTACTCAGGGCCCCGTATCGAATCGCTAGGTTACATTAATGTCGATGTACAACTGGGTAAGACTCGAGCTAAAAATTCACAACTGTATGTTATTAAAAACGGAGGCCATCCTTTGTTAGGTCGAGAATGGATTCACGCTCTAATTATAAGGCAAATTAACTTTAATGAAATTGTTGATGATGCATTTATAAGTCAATTATTGATTGAGTTTCCGGAGGTGTTTTCTAATAAACTGGGTACTTGTAAAAAAAACTATTCAATTAATACTGACGGATAAGGAACCCGTGTATGTTCGCGCGAGGCCCGTACCTCTCGCGTTGCGCGCGGGTCGAGCAAGAGCTCATGCGTCTCGAGCGGGCACAATATATCGCGTCGATCATTCCGAATATGGCACGCCGATAGTACCAGTTGTCAAGGAGTGTGGGGATATACGGATATGTGGGGATTATAAAATAACTATTAACCCTAAACTAAAACGGGACTATTATCCTCTGCCCAGGATTGAGGGATTATTTGCTTCCCTAAGTGATGGAGTGAAATTTTCGAAAATTGACTTGAAATATTCATATCAACAAGTTTTATTGAGCAAAGATTGCCAATCATACAATACGCTGCAATAACTACACATGTAGGAACATTCGTATATCGCCGCACTCCCTTCGGCTTATCATGTATTCCCGAAAAGTTTCAAAAACTTATGGAAGAAACTTTGCGGGGTATACCCGGGACAGTAGTATTTTTGCATGACATTTGTGTAACAGGCCCGAATGAAGAATTACATTTTAAAAATCTAAAAACGGGAATTGAACGGTTACGTAATATGGGCTTAACAGTTAAAATGAATAAATATAGTTTTTTAGAACCCAGTGTTAAGTACCTAGGTTTTATAATAGACAAAAATGGGTTGCAGCCGGATCCGGAAAAATTAGAGGACATTTGCAACTCACCGACTCCTAGTAATATAACTTAGTTAAAAAGTTTCCTTGGATTAACGGAGAATTTATTCAAAACTTAAGCGTTCTGTTACATCCTTTATATGAATTATTAAAAAAGGAAGTGAGTTGGAAATGGGACTCAAAGTGTGAGCGAGCCTTTGCAGAGGCTGAGCGAGTGTTAACGAGTGACCGGGTGCTGGCTCATCATGAGGAGGGGCATCCGCTCGTGCTGGCAGTGGACAGCAGCGCGTACGGTGTGGGTGCGGTGTTCGCGCATCGCAACCCGGATGGTAATGAACGGTCTGTCAGCTGTCTTCCACGAACTCTGAACACAGCTGAACGTAATTATAGTCAATTAGATAAAGAGGCGCTCAACCTCAAGCTGAACTATATTTGGTACGAGGAGGTATACCACAAACTGCTGTGAGCTGCTTACAGCGCTGGGCAGCCCGTCTTGCAGCCTATGATTTTTCCGTAGAATTCGTGCCTTCAAAGAATAACGGGCCGGCAGATGCCTTATCTCGCCTCCCGCTGCCTCACGAGCGGGGCCCTACTACGTCAATGAGTTATTTAAATATCATAGAGGAGTGTATGCCCGTAGATTTTAAGGAAATTAGTTATGAAACAAACAAAGATAGTCTCTTATGTAAAATTTTAGGATATGTAATGTTCGGTTGGCGGCCCGAGGCGAGATGCGAAGAAGAAAAACCGTATTTTGCGCGTAAGAGCGAGATCACTACGGATCTCGGTTGCTTACTTTACAAGATAGACTTAGTATACCTCCAGTACTACGTACACGAGTTTTGGAGGAGATTCACGATGGCCACTTAGGTATTAATAAAATGAAAGATTTGACGGCGACGTACAACCCGGTGATCCCGTGCTGACGCGCGACTATTTCGCGAAGAAACAAAAGTGGGCCGAGGGGAAAGTCGTGTGTAAAACGGGCCCAGTCTCATGTAAGGAGAACATTGGAAAGAGGATTAAATTATGTAGGCATATTGATCAAGTAGCCGTGGTAGCTCAGATGGGTAACGTTGGCTGTAATTACAACAGAACGCGAGTAACCCGGGTTCGATCCCTTTGGCTAATTAATTGCAATTTTAAGTGCTGATTTACCACGTGCTCGGCGGTGAAGGAAAACATCGTGAGGAAACCTGCATGTCTGAGAAATAAGAAAAAAAATATTTCGAAAACATGTGAAGTTCGCCAATACGCATTGGGGCGGCGCGGCGGACACTTCCTTGCCCTAAAACCCTCCCAGAAATGAGGGGAGGCCTGTTTCCAGCAGTGGGACGTATATAGGCTGTAACTTTTATTGATCAAGTAATTCCGCGATAAACGCGATAAAATCCGTAAATAATAGTTTTATTCAACAAGTAATTCCAATTAAAAATTAAAAATTGATATTCCCTAACGCGCACAAGTCAGACGTCAAGGGAGGAGGAAACCCAGGGTGACGATAGAAATGGTAATAAAACTGATGTGGTCTTTAGTGATGACGATGGGGCTTGTTTCGAAGACGCGTCCGATGGGAGACAGCATCGAGGACACACCCACCGAATGTATTGGATGTAACCCCGTATGAATCAGCGCCCTTCTCGGAAGTCGGAACTTATACGGTCCCCGACACTGACGCCGCCCGGACCCGACGCGTCTTCGCGAGCTTTGCATGCTTTTAATCGTAATAAAAGAAACGCAAAGATTTGAAGGGGGAAAATGTAAGGTTTTATTATAGAAATAAACCCACTATTTCTTGTATTTGATTGTGGAAACTGTAATAACACGTTTGGAGAATAAACCAGTCAGCCGCGCAGTCCTGTGTTTGATTGACGCCTATCCTTGAGTCTTTACAGAAATAACAATTGAATAAATCAGTTTTCTTTATTATTAATCATTGAATATTCATTACAATATTAATTTAAATATCCTAACAAAAACTGAACACCGTCTAAGGGGGCGTTCAAGTATTACGTAACGCAATTTTGAACATTTTTGAGCCTCCCCCATGTAACGCACCGTAACGTTTTCCTGAACCCTCCCTCCCCCTCTCTAAACGTTACGTAACACCCAAGTGACCATTTTTACCTAAAAGTCACAAAGTACCGAAAAATCGCTTTAATCGCATTTGCGGTGATAATAAATAATGGTTTATATATTACATACCTACCTATATGTGATATTTTCACATTTTAGCAGTAAACTTAGCTGTGCAAAATCACTAAGCATTGTTACTTTCTTCTTCGTGACCTTCACCTTGAACTCTCGTATAAAATCATTTATGTTCTATAAACTATTCTTTAGTGTTTACTTTTTCTTCAGCAGTATTCCACATTTCCTTGGTTTTTATGGCACAGTTGTGCTGGCAAGTCAGGATTTATAGGCCAAGAATAGTTGATAATGGAAATCTCCCTCTTTTGAGGACATTACAGTACGAACTCACTATAACAACACTCATTACACCAGTGTGCTTCTGCGTAAACACTAATGGATACTGATAACGAATACAAAATAAAAATGACGTACAATAGAGTCGAGGAATTCCCCGTAAAACATAGACGAAAAGAGATGCCAATTTGGGAGAACCAAATAAAAAAATTTATAATACAATCGAGGAATTCCCTGTAAAAAATAAGCGAAAAGGGTTGCAAACTTGGGGTATTTTGATTCCCTACTTTTTTATTTAAATTAAAAAAAATGTTACGTACCGCGTTGTTCGAACTCCCGTCTCTGTTACGCATGTAACGTTTTGCAGGACCTCCCCTTCCCCTAAAATTACGTTCGTAATTCTTGAAAGGCTCCTAATTTGGCCGGAGACGTAACCAAAAAGCCTGACTGTCCGGCTTTATCCGGACGTCTGGCAACGCTAGATATATTTGTGTACATATGCATTGTATGCATGTATTTTTGCCTATTTCTCTGTTTGCTAGCAGTCCTTGACGCATTTTGACTGCGAGATCGTTAAACATTAATGTAGTCATAAATTTAAAAAAAAATAATTACATATTGCAACTGAGTCGTGCAAGCATACCACGTATAAAACATTAATTGATACGAGCTTAGGTACATTTACTTTTCTGCTATTATAATTTTATTGTTTTATTATTAGCTTTATAATTTTATTGTTATTTTATTGTTTTGTTATTATAGAGTTAATTGAACAAGTGGATGAGTTTGTGTATTTGGGATGTGTATTTAGCAGGGATGGTAGATATGATAAGGATATAGAACGACGAGTAAATGCAGGGAATAGAGTGAATGGGGCACTACACTCTATTGTGAAGAACCAGAATGTGTCAAAAAAGGCACGTATGGTAATTCATAATTCTGTGTTAGGACGCCCTAGAAAAAGCTTATCGACCAAATTGGCGATATTTTGAAAATAGGCCACGTTAGAAGTACCCTTAACCGACGAGCATGTATGCGTAGATATATGGATGTAAAGGAGGCGAAAGAGGTATGTCAGGATCGTGCCAAATGGAAGTCCGTAGTCTCTGCCTACCCCTCTGGGTGACAGGCATGAGTGTTTATGTATGTATGTTTTTTATATATCTACTGAATAATTGTTTATAGTATATAGATAAGTATTTATTTACTATTTATGATGAAATTTGGCTCATGTAGTGGCGGTGTAGGAATACCCACAACTTCGACAGATGGAAACAAACCCGGCTATGTATATATAATAACTTTGCTAAAAAGAGATTTAGATTTTCACTTTGCGTGGTAGAGCCATGCTGCAGCTATATAAGTAGTATAGTTGTAGCACGAGTGGGTCGGCTCGACCGGGGAAGGACCACGCTCTCATAGAATACCAGCGTGAAATAGTAGCTTAACGCTGCTGTGTTTCGTATGGTGAGTGTAGAGAACCGGAGATCCTTTTTACTGAGTTGAGTTGAATTGAGGCATTTCATCTTAGTCCTCACGGGTGACGACGCATCTGCATTTTAATTCGTAATCGAGGATAGATGTAGATGTCTATGGGCCACAGCAACCCTTACCATTAGTGGACTGTGTGCTCGTTTGTTACCCTTATCCTATAAAAAGTTACTCAATGCCGAATCGACAATTAAGACGTATATATAACGACACACCATATGTTAAAATCCACCCGTTAACCCGTTTAGTCTATAGAACATTCTAAATTAATAGACAAACATTATATTCCTCCTTCTGAGGCATTCGGATAAAAAACGGTATCCGTATCTCGTCATTCGCAGCATTTATACAAAACAGCGGCATGATGCTATTTTATACTATTATTCTGTGAGACTACCGTTTAGTGGCGCTGTATGAGAATCCGCTACCCCATATCGTTTCCGTGGGCGTGGCAAGAGACGACAGAAGAAACTGCATTAGGAGTCGTTTCGTGATAGCGAAAGTAAAAAACTGTGGTTGTAACCCGCCTAACAAGCAAGGCAACTATAGCTGATAGCCTTTTCTTATAGATTAAGGTTCACAAACTGGCACACTGTCCACCTGATGGTAAGTGGATCCTGTGGCCCATAGACATCTACATTTATCCCTCATTAAGAATCAACCCAGATACGTTGTCATTCCCGAGAACTAAGATGGAATGCTTCAATTCCAGTAAAAAGGATCCCCGGTTCTCTACACTCACCATACGAAACACAGCAGCATCAAGCTGCTAGTTTACGCTAACTAACTGCTGCTGTGAGAGCGCAGTCCTACCCCGGTCGAGCAGACACTTTCGTGCTACAACCATAATATAGCCGTAGCGTGGCTCTACACGTATAGCCTTCTAATTCTGTGAGTAAAGGACATTTAACAGGATGGAATGGAAATGAATTAATGAACGAATAAGTGAAAGAATTCTGTGAGGGTGACATCTATTGCGTGAAGTTCTGGTTTAAGCGTAAACCATAATAGATTTCAATATTGATCATCGACAGCCACACAGCGCCATCCAATCCAATACAGCATATAGAAGTCCGCTGCTGAACATAGGCCTTCCCATAAGCTACCTCATGGGAGGATTTTGCTATAGTTGCCACATTTGCAAGCGTTTTGCCAGCCGCAGATTTTTTATCAATTGAGGGCATCCACGACTTTTCTGCCACCAGGGCGGTGCCACTTAAAAATGAGGTGTAATATTTAACAGCTTGGCTGGCTGTATGAGGACGCTCAAGGTCGCTCAACGAGCAATGGAGAGGGCTATGTTCAAGGTTTGTTTGCGTGATAAACTCAGAAATGAGGATATCCGCAGTAGAACTAAAGTGACCGACATAGCCCAACGGATTAGTTAGCTGAAGTGGCAATGGGACGGCCATATAGGTCACAGAACCGATAACTGTGTAAGCAGTTTTGTGGGAATATGTATATTTAAAAACTAAATTTTGTATTTTTATTAATAAAAAAAAACCGATGGGGTCCCCCACTAGATGGAGTGACGACCTGGTAAGACATGCAGGAAGTCGATGGATGCAGGTGGCTCTGTACCGTGCTTTGTGGCGTACCTTGGGAGAGGCCTATGTTCAGCAGTGGACTTGTGAAGGGCTGTGATGATGATGATGATGATGATTTGACAGCTTACACAGCAGGAGGTTAATTTCTTGAAAAATGTAAAGGTCAATTTTTCTTTACTACTAGTTATATTTAACATTAATTAAATTAAAAATAAATAAACAAAATCACAAATGTTCTTAAAGGTTAATAAAAAGCATCATACTAAAGCAATGTTTTGTGTATTAATGTAATACTCTAAAAACTGATAAACTTTCATTTAAAACTCGCTTCTCAATGAAATGACATTTTGTTACAAAAAACTTCACCTCAATGTCAACTAGCTACATCTAGCAAGTGGAAGATTATCAATCATTGAGTCATTATCAGAATGATGCAGAAGTTCTTTTCCTGTTTAAATTCCCCTTTGTCGCCTCTTACGACAACCACGGGACGATATGGGATGGCGGATATTCTAACCGCCATTAAACGTTTATATCGCATTATAATCATTAGATCGTGAACAGTTTACTGACAAATAAAAGCTTTTATCAAGTGTAGTAAGTAATTAATACATTTGCTGGAAACACTTGGCAGGTCACTCACTTTCCACTCATATTAGATTTAGCATTCCACATCATTATGTATCATTTTCTTTACCATTACAGTGTGTCCTGAGTCCACTACTGAACACAGGTCTTACTCATAGATGGTCGAAGTTCTTATAATTAAAAGTAGTTATCATGAAGATGCTACAGCACGTCACCTGTTTCATTTGCCTCTGTCGTCTCTAATTGATAGAATCAGGCGTTACTTTGCGGAAATCCATTATAATAAAAATAATAATTACTTTGCAACCTTCCGCTAGCTAAATACAGTGATGTGTCTCACCTGGATCGAAAAGCACCTCCCCGCCCTCCCTCAATTGCATGCACTAACTCCGTCACCACTAGTTCCGGCACCACTACTTCCAACACCACTATTCCAGGTAAGACACACCATCGACAATAATACGACACGTGTTTCGCCTCTACACGACTTTCACCTGACCTGACTTTTACCTGAGGATGCCTCGTGTAGAGGCGAAACACGTGTCGTATTATCGTCGATGGTGTGTCTTACCTGGAATGGTGGTGTTGGAAGTAGTGGTGCCGGGAGTGATGGTGTTGGGAGTAATGGTGCTGGGACTAGTGGTGACAGAGTTAGTGCATGTAACTGAGGGAGGGCGGGAGGTGCTCTTCAATCCAAGTAAGACACATCATTGTATTTAGTTAGCGAAGGTTGCGAAGTAATTAATATTTTTATTATTCTGTCGTCTCTTACGGCGCGCACGGGTTGATATGAGATAGTAGATTTAGTTACGACGACATTTCACTGCCAATACCCGCCAACATACGTGGTAGCACAAATAGTTCGGCTTGACCGGGAAAGGACCACGCTCTCACAGAATACCAGCGTAAAATAGCACCTTAGCGCTGCTGTGTTTCGTATGTTGAGTATAGAGAACAGAAGGCTCGTTTTGCTGTAAACGAGGCATTCCATCTTAGTCTCTACGGGCTACAATGCATCTGCATTTTGATTCGTAATCTAGGATTGTGTGTGTGTAGGCTATGTGTAATAAACTGTGTGTGATAGGATTACTAACTAACTGTCACCCTATACTATTAAAAAACGGTCTTGATAAATATGTCTTCAGAATAAGGACAATCTCCCGGTCTAGTCTCGTGAATTCGCCGTTTTTATAGAAGAGGGGGCAAACGAGCAATACGGTTCACCTGATCGCCATTGCCGGCCCTTTAGAAAGGAGTAAGCTCTTCTTAGAAAGGTCCCCAGGTCGTATCGGGCCGCAAAAATCGTCGGTGGCAAACTATAGTAAAACAGTACAGTGGTGGACCTCCAAGCATCCAGATGGTGTGGATGGTATAGGGAGGCTTCCTGCGTAGTGCCTAGGATATAATGCCTAAATGCACGAGTAGGCCTCCACCTTACTTCACGCTTAATAGATACATTTCTCGTTGAACGTTAGGGTGTTTTTTTTATAAGACGGAAGTGATAAAAGAACCTAAAGTCCTCTCGATGGTAAGTAAATATTGTGCTCGATCAGGAAAGGACCACGCTCTCACAGAATACCAGCGTGAAATAGCAGCTTAATGCTGCAGTGTTTCGGGTGTTGAGTGTAGAGAGCCGGAGACCCATTTTACTAGAAACGTGGCATTTCATCTTAGTCCTCCGAGGTGTCGACTCATTTGCGTATTTATTCTCATACGCAGATGGATGTAGATGTCATTAGCCATAGTATACAGTTACCTATGTGCTGATGTCACCTTTATTCTATAAATAGAGCCAAGCAACATTAAAAAAATCCAAAGTGTAATACTAACTGTAATAAAACTACAAAGAATGTTATATAATCATAATATGAAAATAAAATCAACATTAGTACTATGTGGCGATGAAAAATGTGCCGTATCACGAAAAATTATATGATAATTCAACGGTTCAGTTACGTAGTTGTATTACGCTACATCAACATCATCATCATCATCATTACATCCTATCAAAGTTCACAGCTAAACATAAGTTCCTTCCGTATATTGCATCATAGGGTAGATATTTACTTAAGTTATAAGTAATAAGATATTTAATTAACTTAACTTATTTATTTATTTAAGATACTGCTGCCTATCTCCAGTTAATTTTTTCATAAAATAATATGGGATAGTGGATATTCTTATAACACTGTACGCTCGCCATACGTTATATGCTATATATGCATATGAACTCATTTAACAATTTTTTCACTCACTTCAGATTCCTAGGTATATGGTAACACAATCGCGTTTATTACGAGCAGTGCTCTGAGGAATTGTTCGGACTAATTCCAGACGCACGATTTCATCATCGCAACAAAACTCGCGATACCATCCATACCATCTAGATCCACCACTGTGCGATTTAAAATAAGTTTTCTTCCTTCCTTGTGGAATCGAATACCAGAAATTTTTTCGAACCGATTTGAGTTAGGGACAAGAAGTTCAAGAAACTTCGAGAAAAGAGTCTACTCCTTTTTAAAAGGCCGGTAACGCATCTGAAATTACCCCGGTGTTGCAGTTGTTCATGGGTGGCGGTAATCACTTACCATCAGGTGAGCCTTATGCCCGTTTGCACCCTCTCCTACAACAAAATTAGACCCACCTTTAAAGTATTTTTCTGTAAGATTAAGTACAGGTAGGTTACATGCGTGTACCAGTCAACTTACCTGGAGTCACCGCTGTAATGAACGGAGTTCACCTTATTGATGTGTCCCTTCAAAGTCTTCTTTGTCACGAACCGTATCTTGGGGACGTCGCCCAGGTCGCCGCACTTCTCCGCGAGCTTCGCATCGGCCACTTTTTCTTGAGCCGCCTGGAAATGAACACTATGTTCATTACTTTACTTTTTTGTTGTACTTTTACGTTACTTCTCAAAGTCGTTATATCCTATTGAACTGATGTTGTTATTTTGATATATGAACAGAGCGCGGGATCTGTAATACGTTTAAAATATTTGTATCTCTTTCTTTAACAAGTATATAGTAATAATATTTTAGGCGTAGCTCGTTGTAAGTGTACTTAATAAATCTAAGAAAAAATATGTGTGGGTAATTAGGTGCTAAATTGTGAGAAAGTTCCGACGTCCCGACGTCAGAATGACTGACCAAATTCTTGGTATGTTCTCTCTCTATTTGATAAGGTACTTAATATTTAATGTTAGGTACCAAATAGTTCCAATTTTGTAAAATTTTGTGTTATGCCAACATCAAACTTCCCTTATGGTCCGGCGGTTCTGTTACTCATTTCTTTTTGACGATCCCGTGATGATGATTTCTAGTTTTCTAGTTTGCAAGTATTTTTATTATTATTTAGCAATAATAATAATAAAACACTCGCAAACTCTACGTCTACTATGACAATTTATCAGATGTTTGTGCAGTGCGACTTGTTTAAGTAGTTCACGTCAGAAGTACGAGTACGATACTCGTAGAATGAAGGACTGCAACCCACGTTTTGATTCGTTTTCCATATCCGCGATTAATAGGCTACTGTAGTCTATACTTTACTTCTCTTCTGTACTTTAGCTTTCATCATCATCACAAGTCCACTGTCGAACATAGGCCTCCTCCAAGGAATACCACAAAGCTAGCTTTCGTTGTACACATTTCAGAGTGACTCATTCCGAGTTTTCAACTGGGCTGCACAAATGATAGTTCTGCTAGAGCAACAAAACGGTTTGTATATTTGAATAAAAAAGGGAGATCGGGTCGGATCGCTGAGTAGCCTCCATGTACTAATCTTGTTCTATATTTTATGTAGTATCGTTCAAAACTTTGATAGAGCGATTTTTTTATCAATTGTAGTGCAAGACCAGCGGCGCCATTATATGTATTATATTAGTTTATTATTATCAGGTCACACACCAAACGATAAAACAAATCAAAGCAAAGTTCATTTTCTTTCCCTTACTTTTATTTAACGGCAATGTAATGTTTCCTATAATATGGATAAGTATTGACATAAAAAAATTACTTGACCACCATGCTCTTATTTTCTAGACATAAAAAAGTGCGCAGCAAATTAAAAAATAGTTTTTTAAACGATTTCACGTAGTAACAATGTTTCTTACCTTGTAATGCTATTCACGTATTTGCGCAACATTACTCTCGCATCGCTCAAGCATTTTATATCATCATAAAATTATTATACCTTACTACATTTTATATGGAAGAATTATTGCCAGAACAGATGCAGTAGTGGTACAGTGGTGGTTCTAAGCAATGCCAAATGAACGAATACCTTCACATTAGCGATCAGATCCGTTAGCTCTTTCTTCAGGGCAGTGGTTTCAGGGTCATCCTTCGGCATTTTAATAGATCCAAGCGAAAGCGACCGTCAGCACCAGATACGATACAACTAGTGAGGCTCACGGCCCGCACTTCATTCCTGGCCTTAATCCTATTGACATAATTGGATTTCAATTTGCTGAAGCTTCACATGTGCCTTTGTCATACGACACAGTTTATTCCGACACAGTTTTCCATATTTCAGAAAGCGATTAAATATAATACATTATTTCCTTTTTAAGTTATCTTAGGTTAGGCAGGGTTGTCTAAATTAGACGTGACGGGAAGGACAAACTGTATTTATTATATCTAATTAACATATTTCTAGGTATTCTTACGTACAAGTACTTACTGTTATATAAATAGGTAAGCTCAGGCGTCTGTCGGCTTAAAAATGCTAATCCTCACTGCTGAACGGGTTTTAATAAACTATCATGCGACTCCGGATTCTGGACGTATAGGTTAGTTAGGTAAATTGTTTAAAATACGAGTTAAACATAACTAATTTTATGTGTAATTTTCATTTTTATACCATAAAAATTATATCAATTACTTCTTTTCGACTTTATCTTGTTCATGTTTCGGAAAAATGTAAAACCACTGTCATTGATAGTGTCAAACGAGCGCACAGTTCACCACATGGTAATTGGGTGCTGTGTCCCATAGGCATACACATAGAATACTATAATACACAATAGAATGGCTGTCAACCTTATTTTGTACGAGTATTGGCGTCGCCAAACCCGATTCGCTGTTGACAGACTGCGTAAATTTACACATTTTAGACTTTTGATTAATGTTCAACATCATCATTAAAAAAAATCGTTTAAATTTTAATACATATTTATATGTAAATAGGGTGCAATTTCGCATTTTCTAAATAATTTGCATGCGAAATTTGAAACGATTGTAACGTCAAAACACATCTCGTGTTGACATTTATACGTGTGAATTGACATGTTGGTGACATTTTAGTGGCTCGCGGGCACCGCCCACTCCCCGTTCTATTATGTATGTATTATAGTATTCTATGGGCATACATCTACCATCGATTAAAAATTAACATGCAGATGCGTTGTCACCCATGACGACTAAGATGGAATACCTCGTATTCAGTAAAAAGGGGTTTCCGATTCTCTACAATCACCATACGAAGCACAGTATTACATTATCCTGCTGTTTTACGCTCGTATCCTGTGAGTGCGTGGTGTCCTTGATACACCTAAGTTTAACTAACCACAACCAGCTGCACCTGGTTGTAGCCGACTGAAACTAAGTATAACCGGACTTCTTAGTCTTTTCTAGAATTTCTTAGTCTTTGTATTCATATACATAAAAACATAAATTGGTATGGATGGCCCAAAAATTTGTTGTAACTCGATTCGTAGCTTCGCAGCCCTTCAACTGAAGGTAGACTAGACAGCCGTCACTATTCGTCGTTGAAGCGTAACTGTTGACCAACTATTCTTTACTTTCACTAAATATTTTTAAAGCGACAGTGGTGCTTTGTAGTTTATAAAAAGGTTTACGCTTTCAAAGATAATATTTTACTTAGGTCATCGCTCTATGAAAGTTTCGAACGACTCTACATAAAATATAGAATATGATTAGTACACGGAGCATTGGCTACTGACCGATAGCAGGTAACAGTATTTTACTGTAATTATTTTATTTCATGTACTTGAAGGCTCCTTGTTTGTTCATCATTATCACATTACAACCCTTCACATGTCCACTGCTGAACTAAGCCTCCTCCAGGGATGCGACAAAGCACGGTCCTGGGCCACCTCCATCCATCGACTACCTGCATACCTTACTAGGTCGTCACTCCATCTAATAGGGGGGCGCCCTACACTTAGCCGGTACGAGGCTGCCACTAGGGAACCTTTTTCCCATAGTTGTGGGTGATTCGAGATATATGGCCGGCCCATTGCCACTACAGCTTACCCATCCATTGGACTTCTCTAATATGGATATTCTCATCTCTAAGTTTATCACGCAGAGAAACCCCGAGCATAGCCCTCTCCATGGCTCATTGAGCGGCCTTGAGTAACCTTGTACGGCCAGCGGTGAAGGACCACGACTCAGATCCATAACTCATCACTGGCAACACGCACTGATTGTGCAATCTCGATTTCAGGTTTTGGGTATACCTGACAAGAAGACGTGTCGTAGTTTTCCGAATTGGGTCGTGTAAGACTTGCTCTTGGATCGTTACTCACACTTGCGTGAGGCTCCAACGATAACGTGTACAGCTGCCCATAGAGCCTCTGAATCTCACTCAAAATCTTAGGTGACCCGGAAACGATGCTGCCACACTCAGTCTTTAGCTTTGGCACATGGCTCTTTCTGGTAGACAGATCTCTGGTAATACTTTGGAGCACTGGTTCCGTTCCATCGCTTCTTCAATACGAGCTGTACTGAAGTTGCGTAAGTCCCGCCGAATACATTTCAAGAGCTGTCTGTTCAGATGAATGTATGCTGTCAAATCTGCAGGAGACTGCAGCTTCATTTCAAGTCTAACAGCAATGAGTTTAAAAGGGTAATCGGAGAGTTTGTGTTTATCTGCGGCGTTCTCTTACAAAACTTTGCTCCGACCGCATATACAGTTTCCACGAGCGTATCATTCGTATCGTCCACTGCATTGTAGTCTTCTAGGCACTAAAATAGGTTTAGTAACTCGAGCTGAAAGGTTTCGGAACTTCATTAAACGAAACGTTTAGGTTTAGTGTGCCTCTAACCATTCGGTGATCGCAGCCAGTTTTCACCCTCACGATCACTGAGACATCACTGAACAGTTGCCGTCTAGTCGTTATAATGAAGTCAATCTCATTTTTTGTCGAACCGTCGGGACTCGACTAGGTCCACTTCCCGTCAGGCCGCTCCTGGTAGAAAGAGTTCATCACAAAGAATACGTCTTCCTCCACGAAGTCGGCCAGCTGCTGGCCCCTTGGGTTTCGTTGCCCTATTCCGATTTACCCTACCTTCAGCTCACTATTCTCTCTTGTGTCCAGTTTTGCGTTGAAGTCTCCCTTCAACACCGTATAATGGAGGAGATATAGTGGAGGATTTGGAGGAATGTGTGGCTTTAGAGATAACCCTAAATCCATACATGCCAGAAAGAAAGAAAGAAAGAAAGAAACATTTATTTGCAAAATACAGTGGTACAATTTAACAGTGTACTATGCACCACTGTTAATCTGGTTACAAGATATTGCCAAGCATCAAATATTATAATTACATAAATCAATTAAAATACTATTATGTTACTTACAAAAATGTCAAGTATGTATTATTATCATAACTAAAAATGTATTATTATTATAAAAAAAATATTTTTTATTATATTACATTTTAAAAATTACAAATAATCATATACATTAGTTTTATGTTGCATGAACTCTTGTATAAAAAACACTTATCCACTACATTTTCTTAACTTACTTTTAAAATAGGAATAATATATAATATATAATATAGGAATAGGAAATGTATGAGGATATCCTCATACATTTTCTCCATCTCAGTAAGGAATTTTTTCACGTCATTAATATTATTTATTGGCTCCATCTAAAATACGCTTTGATTTCATCATCATTTCATTCCATCGACTTAAAAAGAAGAAGCTGTTTTACGTGGTAGAACCGTGCTTTAGCTATATTAGAAGTATAGTTATAGCACGAATGGGTCAGGTGGACCGGGGAAGGACCAAGCTCACACAGAATATCAGCGTAAAATAGCAGCTTAGCGCTGCTGTGTATCGTATGGTGAGTATAGAGAAACGGAGACCCTTCTTACTGAAAAGGAGGCATTCCATCTTAGTTCTCACGGTTGGCAACTCGTCTACATTTTGATTCCTAATCGAGAATGTAGATGTATATGAGATGCAACAACCACTTATCCTGTGGACTGTGCTCGTTTGTAACCCTTATTCTAAAAAAAGAATAATAGACAGTTTTTATTATTCTCAAAGTGCAATAATTCTCCACCAGTTCCTCTGCTGAGCACAGACCACCTCCCATTCGTGAGAGGATCTTAGGGTAAGGTGGCATCCGCGGCGCTGTCCCAATGCGTGTTGGTGGACTGCACAGTACACATGTCTCCGAATTATTTATTTTATTGGTTGTTTGTTTTTGTGACATTCAGGTTGCTCGCAATGTTTTCCTTCGGCGTCCAGCACGTAGCAAATCAGCACTTATTATTTCAGTTAACAATTTTATTGGTGTCGGCGGGAATCGAACCCAGGTTGCTCACGTACTGTGAACACTACGGCGAGCAACTATCATTTAAGCTACCATGTCTCATTAAAATACAAGTGTAAATTATTTACAGAGATATAAGTAACATTGTAATTGTTTTTTTTTATATAGGAGAGGGGGCCAACGAGCATGCGGCTCACCCGATGTTAAGTGACTACCGCCGCCCATGATCAACCGCAACACCAGGGGAATTACAGATGTGTTGCCGTCATTTTAAAAGAGTGTAGGTTTTTTTCTTGAAGGTCGTATCGATCCGGAAAAATTGCTAGTGGTAGTTAATTCCACAAGGAAGTTGTGCGAGGAAGAAAACTTCTTCTAAATCGCACAGTGATGGACCGCCAATCATCAATATGGTATGGATGCTATCGCGAGTTTTGTCGCGATATGCTATGGTGAAATTGAGCGGCTGGAATTATTCCGAACAATTCCTCAGAGCACTCCCTGTGGCAGATGTGATAAAATACGCAAAGTGCTAGTGAGTCAAGCCGATCAGAAAGAACTCGGTCACCGACGATTCGAATCGTTCTGCGCTGGATGCGATCAAATGGAAGGAGCTGGCACTGGGGATCCCCAGCCCAGAGATGGGAACAGTATTCCATGTGGGGCCAAACTTACGCCTTGTAAAGTTGCAACGTAAAGTTGCCGGAACACCCGGCATGAAATACTATCACGAGCTACTGCTGGGCACGCCAAGCTTTTTTAAGGCCAATTTGGCCTTCCCTTACAAGTGACCACTAAACTGCACCTCACTCGATAAGTCGACGACCAGGATTGCGATACTGGCTGAGGCACCACAGGGAGTACCCTGAAACAGCATCTTGCATGGAGCACATACATTGTGACGTGATACAATTTTACAGGAGTTACTATACCATTTTTTTTCATAGAATAAAGGTGACAAACGAACAAATGATCCACCTGATGAATTATCCATATGTTGTGATGTTGTGGCCCATAGACATTTAACTTTGATTAAGAATCAAAATGCAAATGCGTTGTCACCGCTGAGGACTAAGATCAAATGCCCCCTTTCCAGTAAAACAGGTCTCCACTCACCATACGAAACACAGCAGCATTAAGCTGCTATTTGACGCTGGTATTCTGTGAGAGCGTGGTCCTTCCCCGGTCGAGCCGAGCCATTCGTGCATCAACCATAATATACCTGCAGCGTGGCTCGACCACGTATGACACACGAAGGAGTGTGCTAATTTGTACCCGTGTAGGAGAGATACGAAATATCAGCCGAAGAGGACATCTGTATTTCGGTTAGAAAGAGCAAGGCCGGCTTCGCCATCTCCAGATGGTAGTGGACGGCGTTAATGATCGAATTATAAGTCCCCTGATGTTGCAGAAGTCCACGGCTAGCTGGGTATGGTTCTACCGCTCTGTTTGCCCCTAGCAGTGTTAGTGTTGAGCGGGATTTCCCCCCCAGAATACGCGGGGCAGCCACGTATTCTGGGGGAAGGGGCAATATATAGTGACCGGAACCAAAACCGGGTACTTAAAAATAAGTTCCCAACGAAGCAAGCGAGTGTGGCCACGAAACCATCAGACAAATCGACTTCCGTAATTAGCTCAATTGTGAAGGAGATACCCGAACCAAAGCAAGTAAGAAATAATTCTGAGCAAATAACCGAAACTGAGGATATAGAATCTCAAAAGGAAGGAAACTGGATAATAGTAAATAAAAAGAAGAAAAGCAGATACCCTAATACTGAGGTAAAAAAAGGCGGAAGCACGAGTGCAGTAGAAATCAAGGGGACTGAACGGAAGAAATTTTTACATGTGTGGCGTCTCCATAAAGAAACCACGGTTGAAAACTTAGAAAAATACGTGAAGAATATATGCGGAGAGGAAGTACCAGTCACAGTGGAAAGAATCAGGCATAAGACGGAAAGGGATTATTCTTCCTTTATTATTGGTGTACCTGAAAGCAGTTATGACATTTTATATCAATCGGACAATTGGGCTGTAAACATCGAATTCAGTGAATGGGTATGGTTTCGTAGAACAACCAAAAAAACACTCAATAAATAGCACAGCTATTGAAATTTACTACCAAAACGTGAGAGGTTTACGTACGAAATTAGAGGACTTTTATGTAGGCGTCTCATCTTCAGGAGCAGATCTATTTGCCATTACTGAGACAGGTTGTAACAAATCCATTCACGACGCAGAACTTGTTCCGCCGGGATACACAATAATTCGCTGCGACCGCGCGGATGGAAGAAAGCAAGGAGGCGCGTGTCTCGTGGCCACACCGCGTTTAGAGCTGCGGCGAGTGGCGAGTCCGAGTGACGTCAACATCGATGACGAAGTGTTTGAACTGATCAGTGCGACCGTCTACCTGCATAACAGACTTTTATTTCTATTGTGCGTTGTTTACATTCCGCCGAACAGTTGTGAGAATGATTATATGATACTGTTTAGAATAATAGAACAACTGTGTAGTAAATATAGTGATATCGTTGTGATTGGTGACTTCAATATGCATTCCTGTTCTATAAACGTATGTAATTATTTTCAATATTTTTTATCTTACTGTAGATTTACTCAGTGTAGCACGATTGTTAATTGTAATGATCGGTGTTTAGATTTAGTGTTAAGTACGCTTACAAAGGGAGAGAGTGTGAATGTGCGCGAGGCAGGGGCGCCTCTCGTACCTGTGGATGCATACCACCCGCCACTGGATGTGTTGGTGAAACTGTGGCCGCGCCGAGTCGCAGGTTCATTCCAGTGCGAATCGAGTACTGTTTCCCCAGGTTGGAATTTCAATAAAGCTGATTTCGCTTCAATGTACGCGTCAATAGGAACTATAGACTGGACTGATATTTATAACCTTGATTTAGAAATGAGTTTAGATTACTTTTATGAAACAGTCAATTCCAAAATAGATGACTGTGTTCCCAGAAAACAGCGATGTCGGGTAAGCTCGAAGTATGTTTACCCCGAGTTTTACACTATTGAAATAATTCGTAACATACGACGTAAGGCTATTCTCCACAAGCTGTATAAGGCAAGTAGGACCAAGAATGATTACGAAGCGTTCGCCCTGTGTAGGAGTAAAGTAAAACGATTAATAAAACTAGCACAAGAGCAACATACTAGCAGGGTTCAAAGTCAGCTACAAAAAGATCCACAATCCTTCTGGAATTACGTGAACTCCAGAAAAGGTAGTCGAAATACACAAAAGATATTAAAGAACGGGGCAGTGTTGTCTGATGAACAATGTGTGAAAGAGTTCGCCCAGTACTTTCACTCGGTGTATAGTACGATACGACCCGAGTTGAACGTTAATACTGCGATAGAAGGAGCGGGCGATGAGAATGGTGTAGCGCGGGTTCATCTAGATAACTTACAGTTGGGGGATGTGCGGAGTGCGCTTAAACATCTTAAGCCGAAGAGGTCCGCAGGTCCGGATGGCATTCCGGCGTACATTCTCAAAGACTGTGGATCTGTGCTGGCTGAGCCGTTACTCCATATCTTCAATAGATGTCTGAGCGCGGCTGTGTTTCCCAAGAGATGGAAAACTACTCGTGTCGTACCGATACCGAAAGGAGGAATAGGCAACGACAATGTTAGTGGGTACAGACCCATTGCGGTACTGTCGTCACCGGCTAAAGTGTTAGAGTGTGCTATTCATAACAGCCTTTTTATGCAGGTGAAAGCACAACTTTCAGATGCCCAACACGGGTTTCGACCAATGAGGAGCACTACCAGCAACTTGCTCAGTTACATGGCTCACTTGCTGCCGACAGTGGATAGTGGAGGGCAGACTGACGCTGCTTACTTCGACTACAAAAAAGCATTTGACCTAGTCGATAATGACGTGTTGCTCAAGAAGTTAGCAGCTGTTGGTTTCACACCACATCTACTTAATTTTTTTGCCAGTTATATGAGGGATAGGCAGCAGTACGTAGAATACGCGGGACACAGATCGGAGCCGTATTTTACGTGGTCTGGTGTAAGTCAGGGAAGTAATCTCGGTCCTCTGCAATTTATAATCATGATGAACGATTTGCCCAAAGTCGTTAAAGAGGCAAATTGTTTAATGTTTGCAGATGACCTTAAGTTATCTCTGACTGTGAAGGAAGAAAGTGACTGTGGACGGTTACAGAATGCCATTAATAGTGTAGCTAATTGGAGCAAGGAGAATCTTTTACAGTTCAACATCAAAAAATGTGCTACAATCACGTTTTCACGTGCACATAGGCCTATTGTACATAGTTACAACATTGATGGAATGCCAATGGTCCGGGTCACAGAAGTTAAGGATTTAGGAGTTACTCTCAACGCGGGGCTAACGTTTCGTGATCACATTACTAAGTGCTGTAAAAAGGCTTACAGAAATTTAGGGTTCCTTTTACGAACTGTTCGTACTTTCACAAATGTAGCAGCCATTATCGCCTTATACAACGCTTTAGTGAGAAGCCAATTGGAATGCAACGCAGTCATCTGGGCTCCGCATGAGACTAAATATAGTCTCATGTTGGAGCGGATACAAAACAAATTTACTAGGTTTTTATATTTTAGGCTATATGGAGTGTATCCTTTTTATCCTATTATGTATCCAACTTTGTTTGTGTTGGGCATGGTGGGATACAACGAACTACGAGTCAGGCGGGAGCTCACGCTTGTGTCATATTTATTTAAGTTAATTAGGGGTAAGGTACATCACGCAGATATATTATGTTTACTGTGTTTGTGTGTGCCGGACAGATATGTGTGGCGACGACGTCGGCCTCACCTGCTGGCCGTACCTCGTGGTCGCACTAATTTATTGAACGAGGCGCCGCTGACACGGGCACTTCGCACTCTCAACCTTGTAGCAGAGGAGACAGATATTTTTATTTGTACGCCGAATGAGTTCACAAGGATAGCATTATATGTTATTTGTTATAAGTAGGTATTTGTTATAAGTATATATATGTTTACTGATGTGTGCTTCACTATCGAATTAGGTAGTAACCTGTAATGATAGTTGTAAGTTGTGATTGAAAATAAATAAATAAAATAAAAAAATAAATATATATATATATATATATATATATATATATATATATATATATATATATATATCACGTATTCGTTTTGTTGTAAACTTTTACTTTACAACAAAACGAATACGTGATAGAGCAGCGCTGCAGCATAGGCAGTCCAATGAATATGTTGAGGATCGTCCTTGCCATTAAACTAATCAAAATTTGATAGATTTCAGATCACCCAAATTTAAAAAAATCCAAAAAAAATTGAAAAGATAGCTGGCTGTTGTTGGTTTTGTATACTTAATAAAGCTTTAAGTCCGAAAGTAAAACAAATTTGAGGCGACTCTGCGGCGCGTGGCTTATCATTTGGTAACCGCCCTGTAGATCCGCGGATTCGAATATTTGTGTGACGTACACATAGTTGTTTCCAACTATTTAAAACAAAGATATAATTTCATATCCAAACATACCATTTCAAAACCTCCAGGTAATCAGGTAGGTGAATGTAGTCCGGGATAGCTATGACATCAAGACTTTGAAGAGGAAGTGACGTGTGGGGGAGTCCTTAGAACTAATATAGCACAGCTGATGCATTGTTTTAATAGCCTATCTCGATCTCCAGCATTAGACTTAAAAACAATTGAGGATGATGTGTATAGAATAGAAATTTTCAATTGACATACATAATCTTTGTATGTTAATAAACGTTGTATATGTTGAATAAAACCATTATCCTGAGTCTATCGCGTTTAATTAATTTATTTTTAACTTATTTTATATTTGAAAACTTGAAAGTAGCAGGGCTAACTATGATATTGGGACGTCAAAATTCGCAGTCTCCCCGTGACCATGGAAGCCGTGCTATAAAACACTCGAAACTTCGGGGATTAAAAATAAGTTAAAAATAAAAATAAATTAATTAACCGCGATAAAATCCGTATAAGTGGTATTATTCAATGTGTACTTTGTATTTGTTGTGATTGATGACTCTATTACAGTGGTGTAAGAATATCCCCTGCTCCATTTCGTGCCGTGGTTACAAACCAGGAGAACCGTAGCAGTCTGAATGACACCACTCAAAATTATTAAAAAATCTGCTGTTGACATCCCGCCTATGAGAAGAACAAAACATTTAGTACCTATTTAGTTTTTTTTATAGTATAGGGTGACAAACGAGCACACAGTCCACCTGACAGTTGTTGCTGTGCCCGTAGACATCTACGTCTATCCACATCTATTACGAAACAAAATGCAGAAGCGTTGTCACCCGTGAGGACTAAGATGGAATGCCTCATTTCCAGTAAAAAGTGTCTCCGATTCTCTACACTCACCATACGAAACACAGCAGCATTACGCTACTATTTGACGCTGGTATTCTGTTAGAGCGTGGTCCTTCCCCGGTCGAGCCGACCCATTCGTGCTACAACTATACTTCCAATATAACTGCAGCAAATAAAGAATTTCAGTTTATGACTAGCGTGGCATCTATGGAATTCCGCCTATGAATCAATCTATGACGGAAGATGGATTTACTGTATTTGTTGAGCAGGTTCACTGCACTGCCAACTGATCGAAATTTCAAATTCTATGCTTTCATTTCACGGTGCCTATCACGAATCACTTTCATTCTACTTCCACGGTTCGATGAAGATGTTTTTTTTTAACGATAAATAAAACTAGACTGTCACCTTTGTCGCTATAATCAATCTTATAGCCTCTATTGGCGGAAAGCCTGCATTCGTACGACCGAGGCTTAACAGTAAAGATGTCTGATAACCGCAATCACGCTATAATTATTATCTGTATATTTGCTTTCTTAAATTTATCTACCGCGTCTTCGGATCAACAATTCTGCACTATAGACTCGAAGGAGTCCGGCTGTAAAAAGCAGAACTGGTTGCATAAGGGTAAGAATATTTTTATTTTGAGGCTTAGCGAAATTATTAGTATTCAATTTTACGCTATGCTCGTGTTATTTTTTAACGTTAAATATTCCGTGGTACTACAGGTTTTAATCGGCTCTCTCTATTTTAATTTAAATAATTGGAAATAATACATATTTTCCTTGTCTTAAAAATAATTTTTATTTTATATAAAATATAAACCATGTAGATTAGAATCCCACGCATTGCTTTGATAACAAACAAAACGTAAATTATAATTTACTATTTAGTTATGTCGTAATTAATTTTTATATATATAAACAATATGTAACAAAAACCCTGTGGTTCCCGTTAAGTGCGTTATCAGAATCGGTATTCAAACATTTAAAAATAACTTTTTTTCCGAAAACTCGGCCATTAAAATTTAGTTTAAATTAAAAAAGTAAAAATTGTAAAAAAAAGTAAAAATATTTCTTTGCGTTGTCTGGGTAAGTAAGATAATTGTCAAAGACCTGAAAAGAAATATGTGGGTCAAACATACCAAGAAATCGTAAGACACTCTTCGTATCCAGTATAACAATGTCTTCAGGATGATGTTGGGCCTGCCCCGTTTTTGCAGTGCATCAGGGATGTTTGCGGAATACCAAACTGATGGCTTCGATGCCATCATTCGTAAAAAAACGAGTTCCCTGATTGGCAGAGTGAGGAACAGTTCCAATAGCATCCTGAAGACATTAGCAGACCCATCTACATAACCGATCTGGAAATGCTTTGTACGAATTTGTTTCCCCTGATAATAACTCTTAGTAACAAATGTAAATAATTGTAGGTAATTTATTGTTACAAGTATAATTTTTTAATCTCAATAAATAAAATACTAACAAAGTTTGTAATCCATTTTTTACTAACACAATATGGATGTATAAATTGTCCGAAATAAATGATTTATTACTATTATTATTTACCGATGCTCGTATCAATTAGAGGTAATTAACCAGCATACAATTTGCAAATAAAAGTGTATTAAAAATACTTTAAAAAAAGGTAAAGTTTGAGTTTTCTGAAAAAATATTTTCAATATGTTTGAATACTTATTCTGATAACGCAATATTAGTTATGATCAGCCTCTAATTAGCTATTTTAAGTACTTTTTTTAAGTTAAATCTCTCCAAACTATTATCTTTCAACCTCCTGTCAGTGGTTGTTTAGATTTGGAACGCTGGAATTAAAACATCGCTCTACAAATATTATATGTACACAAAATAATTAATTTGTGTATTTATTATCATTTATCACTGCCCAAAGGAAGTCTGTAGTCTCTGCCTACTCCTGTGGGTGACAGGCGTGGGAGTTTTTGTTTGTATGTAAGTAGCTTTCGTTGCTTATCGTTTTCATCGTCGTTCATCACTTTAAAAAAATACATACTTATTAATAATCAATATGGTTTTCAATATAACGAGCTTGGTTGGAGCTTGCTTATGGCGTACTATGTTTCAGTATTATCTCAAAAGTGTTGCGATTTTAAACTTTTTTCTAACAAATTCTACTTGTATATCTGTGGTTTGTATATTTTTTGTGATTTGGATAAACATTTGTACTAGCTTCATAATATTTATTTTAAATTATTATTTCACTAATTATAAAACCGACTGGTGAAAACAAAACAAAAATATTAAGTGATAGTAAATATCGGTTTTGTACCTATTATTAATGTTGGTATTTGAAATTGAAATTGAAAAAATTATAACGATAGATTGACGGCTTTGTGGCGCAGTGGCTTACAGAGTTGCGTGGTTGAGCGCCGCGGGTACGAATCCCGCACTTAACAAGTATTTTTGTGTATAATATTTGAGTGTAGCCTGCAAATAATTATTGCGGGTCTTGATAATTGTCGTTGTGCAATTTATGTACCTATGTGAACTTTCTCCACGATTCAGCAGTAAATAATAGTGTGGGTTTAATGTTTTTAGTACACGCGTACACGAAAATTTTAGTTGATTGATGACTGATGATGATTTATTGTTTCATACGAATACGCTCTTGATCTCTCTATGGTTGTAATTTTCTCAATTTCAAACTTGTCCTCTACCTAAAGTTAATTTTTTTTCAAAACCAATAGTATATGTTGAGGCATCACTTGTAATTTTTTGGTGGTTGCGATAACAGCTAGAGTCGGCAAAATTTCGAAGCTCATCTTCGAAATTTTACCTAAGCGGACAATTACCTATATGAACATCGGAACACTTGTTTCGTCGTTCCCATTACAAATTCACATGCGCAGTTAATACAAAAAATCATCAAAATTGATTAGACGTATCTACTTCATACCAGATGCCGCGAATAGTTGTTATGGCGAGTACTCGAACACCGATTACTCGCCATTCCTCATGGTGAATAGTTGAATACTCGCTATTATTATTCTACATAAGAAAAGGAATATACAAAATAATTAAAAAAAAGTAAAGTTACAGCCTATATACGTCCCACTGCTGGACACAGGCCTCCCCTCATTTTAGAGTTTTAGGGCACGGATACAAAATAATTTATTTACGAGTAAATAGTAAAATTACGCTTCTAGTAGTCTCTTGAACTTACCTATCATTTATATGTCACAGTAATTTAAATAAATCTAAGATTATGACTATTAACATGGCAACATTTTTGTTGTACGCAACATATTTTACGGGGCGCTTAGACAATGAAAAGGGGGACGTCGTTTCAGAAACTCATAAACTATTTTGGGCATGTTTCGAAGAATTCAAATGTACGAGAACAGAGCAGCCTAATGAAGAGCATCCCAATAATGCCATTGCTTATGAAATTGCCAACTATATCAGGTTAGCAAAGGCTGACAGAAGTATAAACCCATATGTATGGTGATCTTGGAGTACCAATAAGAACGATTCCCAATTTTAAATTAGCTTGCTATTATTCAGAAAGACTATTTTTTTACGGAAAAAGCGCAAGTTAATTTTTTCTGCACCATAATTTACCTCTTTTAGATTTTGAATATTAATTAAAAAGCCTTATTAACTTCAATACGACTGATTTTTGCTTTTACATTTTTTATATTTTGCATTATGATTATATATTAATACTAAGTGTGTTTTGTTTAAAAGATAAATACAAGTAATTATATTGTCTATCTATAGTTTTTCTGTCCTTTTAATATAAGTTTATTTTATTTAGACAACTATTCGCCGAATATCGTATAATGAACACTACTACTCGCTATTCGACGAGTAACAAAAAAAAAATGCCAAGTAATTCCGAATAGGGAATAATAGCTAGTATTGGCGACATCTCTACTTCATACACTGACCTCTATATATACAAGTACGCTGGACTGGCTATACCATAGAAAATGACTGTGCCAATTTGAAGCGCCGCTAAAGGATGTCTTGAAAAACAAAATTGACATAATATGCCAAAGTCTGTTGTCATATTTAAATTGTTTTATTTAATAAATCTGTATTTGAACTTTTAAACTAAAAAACCAAAGTATTTTATGTTGTTTCATTGTGTTTCATATTAGTTACATAATAAGAATTATTTTTATTAATAATGAGAGGGTGCGTAATCTGTAAAACTCTTTACCAAAAGGGAAGTGGTATAACATTTCACAAGTAAGTGAATTTGCAGCAAATATTAAACTATTTGATAATATAAGTAAATAATTATTATATTATTATTTAATTATATAAAAGTAAATAATTGAAACTATTTGATAATATAAGTACTTAAAAATTTGTTACCAATCTTAATATCATATATACCAACATCTTTGGCTGTATATTACTGAGTTTTGATAAACAATAAATTTCAATAGTGTTGTCGAGTTCCTTGTCTACAATACTTATCGATGTTCTTTCCTACCCATATCTGTTAACAAACAAGGTCGCCAACAATAGACGATTATCAAATGTTTATTAATTAACAGGTTTCCAAGTGAACCTAGATTAAAATTATGGCTTAAAAGCATAAATATTGTGAATTGGCGTCCGAAACAAAATGATCATACTTGTTCCAAACATTTCACAGACGACTGGTTTGTTAGACATGAGAACGGCACCACTTTGAAAAAGTGCAGTGTACCAACAATATTTTGTGGTAGTACCAGTACCAGTAAGTATAAAAGTATTAGATTATTATTTCGACCTGTAGTTGATTAGAATAGGGGTTATTTTAGCAGCTGATTTGTTTTTTATAATACTAGTACTAAATGAACGGTTGACAATAAATTATTTTAGAAATTATGTTTTTATTTTTATTTTGTTTAATTAGTTTAATCTTAATAACTTTTTAGTTGAATGGTCTAAGGGCTTCGATAGCTATCCGAGTACAGAACCAGAGTACAAAACTAACCCAACTGTAGAGATGTGTAAGACAGGGTGACGTAATATCCCCGAAATACTTTCCTGCTGCATTGGAAGACGTTTTCAAGCTGCTGGACTGGAAAGGATACGGTATGAACGTCAATGCCGTGTACGTCACTCACTTTCGATTTGTCGACAATATAGTCCTTATTGCAGAATCGCTGGAAGACCTACGCACTATGTTCAATGACCTCAAGTGTCTCCCAACGGATAGGTCTCAAGATGAACATGGACAAAACAAAAAACATGTGTAATGTCCATGTCACATCTATGCCGGTGGTTTTGGGAGCACTTAGCTGAAGTTGTTGATGAGTATTTTTACTTGGGACAAATAGTCCGACTAGGTAAGTTCCACTTCGACCGACAGGTCAATCGACGGATTTAACTTGGCTAGGCAGCGTTCGGGAGATTACAACACATCTTCTCGTCAGGAATAACTCAAAACTAGATTGTACAACCAGTGCGTGTTGCCAGTGATGACCTATGGACCTGAGACGAGGTTTTTCACTGCTGGCCGTATGAGGAAGCTCGAAGTCGCTCAGCGAGCTATGAAAAGGGCTATGCTCAGAGGTTCAAAGTTAGGAATGAGGATATCTGCAGCAGAACCAGAGTGACCGACATCGCCCAATGGATTAGTAAGGTGAAGTGGCAATTGACCGGCCATATAGCTCGAAGAACCGAATACCGATGGGGAAAAAAAGGTTCTCGAGTGGCAGCCTCGTACCGGCAGGTGAAGTGTAGGACGTTCCCCCACTAGATGGAGTCAAAACTTGGTAAGACATACAGGAAATTGATGGATGCAGGTGGCTCAGGACCGTGCTTTGTTGGCTTTAATGATGATGAATGATAATGGCATTACATTAATATGATACATAAATAGATTGGACATCCTAGACATCCTAGGTAGAATCCTATACATAGAGTCCACTCTATTTAGGTATAGGTAGGGTATAGAATTTTATCGATATAATTTGGTACACTGTCTCATCCCTATTATTAGTTCCGTGGACGTGCACTTCTGCTGTCAGCGCCAAAATGGCGGAAATCAAATCACTTCATTATGTCACGGTGTATAGCCAGTCCAGCGTACTTGTATATATAGAAGTCAGTGACTTCATACAATTAATTAGAGATGGGCCGAATATTCGTTTTATATTCGGTATTCGGCATATTCGGCAACTTTACCGAATATTCGTATTCGGCCGAATATTCAGCTAAATCACCGAATATTCGTTTTCATAGTGTCCAATGTATTGAAATGTACGAATTGAGTAATTCGATGTCTTTTACTGATGAAAGTATATTTTATTTATGAGTTAAATCTGATTACTCTAGAGTGCCTCAAATGCATAAATCTATACGTTTATATTTTTGAGGCACTGCGGATTTATATCCTATTATGTCAAATAGAAACTTGATAAAATGTTTTTGGAATCAAACAAAGAAACATAACGTTACATTAGTACATTTCACTTTACTTTAGTCGTCAGTTTCTCTAAAATAAGTGCAAATAGTAAATATCCTGCCGCTTATTTTTGTCATATAATTATCAATTTTCACTAGGAATAAAATTCTCACGACTCTTTACTTTATTCACTAATAATAAAGAGCCGTGGTAGCTCAGGTGGTTAGCGCTCGCTGTAAATTTCACAGTGCGTGAGCAGACCGGGTTCGATCCCCGCTGACACCAATGAAATTGTTAATTGCAATTTAAGTGCTGATTTACAAACAAAATTTTTTGAAAACATCGTGAGGAAACCTGCATGTCTGAAAAATAAGAAAAAAATTATTTCGAAGGCATGTGAAGTTCGCCAACAAGCATATTGAGGCAGTGCGGCGGATAATTCCTTGCCCTAAAACCCTCTCAGAAATGAGCGGAAGCCTGTTTCCAGGAGTGGGACGTATATAGGCTGTAACTTTAATTAAGAATAAAACAACGAAATACTTTTTTATTACAAGAATAGTCAAAACATCAGCATGTGCCGGCAATTTGCTCAGTACTAGATAATGCAATAACTATCAGGTGTGGCCGGAAGCGAGAGGCAGGGTCCGGTGCTAATCCCGCGCGCTTTTACGGTAACAAGTTTCGGCATAAATTGGTTAGGTCCCGAGGTTATCCTGCCGAATAATATTCGGCCGAATATTCGGTTCGGTAAAAATTTTACCGAATATTCGGCCGAATATTCGTATTCAGTGAAATCCATATTCGGCTCATTCCTACTATTAATATTAATTACCTTCATCAACTGCATACGTATGTATGTAATTACTCTAAGTCAACGCTAAAAACCATAAACCATAGTGTTATTGTTTTGTTTTTGCTTGTTTTAGTCGTTGGGTGCGTTTGGCAGAAAAAAGCGCTAGCAAGCGCTTGTAAGCAAAATGGCGAAACTAAACAGTTTTCGGCCAGGACACGTTTGCTAACTTCAGTAGCGCTGACACAATCCGCCATTTTGCTTATTTCTATTGTTTGTTTTGAAGTAGAGTTTATAAGTTGTTTTGTGCAATATTAGTTTTATGTAATACAACGACATGAATAAACATATACATGTTATTAAAAATTCATGATTGGTAAGTTTTTAATATGAATACTTTACAAAGATATATTTAAATTAGGTTAGGTTCCCCGGTTAAAAATAACTTCGTGTCCACAGAAATCTAAATAATATTTAGATTTCTGTGTTCGTGTCCTAGAGGAAAATAGCTACTTACGATTTGACAGCGCTTACCGCTTACGATCGCCATTTTATTTACAAGCGTTTGCTAGCGCTTTTTTCTGCCAAACGCAGCCGTTGTTACGATTACGATTCATAAAATAAAGCAGTAAAAGGTAAAGTAGATCATTCAGCCCAGTCTGACGAGGTTTTTATTCAAAAAGTTGTCCGATGATAAATGATAATTTGGAGTCCCGCTCTCATGTCTGTCGGACGTTGGATCGAGTCGCCGTAATCCGAAACCCGCCTACGATTTACGTCAGCATTAAAAACAAGCAAGCAATATGATATAAAATATGCGAACGATACAAGTCCGTGGTTTCTTTTCCCTTTTTTAGGCTTTCCTATTTTAATACGCTAGCGTCCTGCAAGGAGCCAGGAGAAGGCCTGAGTCAAATGAAGCTGTAAGAGCCGCATAGGCTAACAACACTTTACGTCATGAAAATAGATAGTCCGTGGTTTCATATCCATCTAGAACTACATAACCCTAAAGACCTATCCATTTTTAGAGATTTTGACAGTGACAATATCATAACATAACCCAGAATCCAGTGGACAGTTGAAGCCATCGTTATGTCGATAATACCTCAAAACTCAAAACGCTTAAGTGAATAAAAAATTGAGATTTATTTCACCATTAAAGCACTTGTATTTACATCGTTTCCCATTCCAATTTCCAATATTTCTTCACGAAATCGCACCACTTACTAGCCCCCTTAATTGTTCGTAAATTTTTTAATCTACAGTATCTTTTTTGTTTTTGACGTAGGTTTTTGACATTTAGTTTAGGTCTGCTATTTGCTTTGACTTATTATTTTTTTGCCGACTATAATTTATAAATTTTAATAAAAAAAACTGTCATTTTATGTAATATGAAAATAAACAAGTACAAAATATATAAATTGCAGATAGAGGACAATATTATGTTTGGGCAGTGATACATTGGAAGAACAATAATATTGATCAGATTTCATTGTAATACAGTTGACACAGTCCAACATTGTTTTCTTGCCAAGCTGGTCATTTATTTATTACAATATTGCATAAAAATTGAAACATTATACCATATGCGCGGGGTGATCTCATTCTCATTCACTCAAGCACTCGGCATCGGCAGTCGACATACGGGTACGGGTACGGGGTACGGTACGGGCATTGGATTGGACATTCGGGTCGTGCACAGACACAGAACAGAACACAGTCGGGATCGCGCTACTGGAGGAAGCGGGTGACGTTATCACATAAAGTAGACACGAATGACTGTCGAAGCTTATCATTTCGGAAGTGGGAACATTGTATCTGGAATAAAGTAGTTTTATTGCCGAACGACCGACAAGAGTCCCAATTTCATAACCATAAACATCTTTTGTTGAAGCCGTTGAACCCATTACATTTATAATCCTGGAAAAATGGAGCCCTTTCAGCTGTTTTGTTTTATTTTCGTTTTAGTTTTCCATGCCGAAGCTCTTGGTGAGTGTAATTTGACTAATTTCGTATTGCTGGTGCGATGTCCTTTTATACTTTCATACTACCTAATTTAAAGTCCTTTGTTGAAGTAGTAAAATTTTGCTTAAATTTTAGTTTATACCACATTTACACCACATTCGTGCTCATGGATTAGGCAAATTGCTGTATTTAATATATATATAATAGATTGCATATTAATTTTTTAAATGTGTTAATAAAAAGTAATAAATACTGTGATTGCAATCATAGTGTTATTTAGGTCAGCCATGTTAAAGCTCTGTTGACCAATCACAGCCTGCTAGTATCATATAATATTTTCTATGAATTCCAGAAATATGCTTCCTGGTAAATACTATTAGCTTACAATAGGCACAATGTATAGAGTGACACTTTTTAAATATGATAGGATGTATCTTTCAATAACTCTTAATTCATCAACTTTGTGAATTATTAAAATTTACATTTTTATTTACCTATGCAATTTTATATAATATATGCATGTACTTGACTAGAACATACTACACCACACATTACGCGAAAAAAAAAAATAAAAAATTTTTTAAAAAATTTTTTTTTTATTTCAAAAAAATATATATGAATATAAGAGGGCAAACCCCCCCTTAAAAAAAGAAAATTTATATTTTTATATATCTTCATCCCCAAACTTATCTATGAAGCATGACATACTTAATTATATTATGATTTTCTATATTTATGCCGATACTACAAATTATTTAAGTAAAGTAATTTTATGAATTAAAACAATGTTAAATGTTAAAATATTCATAAAATTTGTTCCATTAAATTACATAAACATTTAAGATAAATCTAATTAATTTACAAATATCTTAATCTTTTTTTTATAGAATAAGATTGACAAACAAGCATATATTACACCCGATGGGAAGTTATTGTGGCCCATAGACATCTACATTTATCCACAATTAAGAATTAAAATCTGTATAGGAGTCATAGTGGTAGCTTAGGAGCCAAGAGCTTGCTGAAAATTTCACTTAGTTTCCAGCAAGTTCAATTCTAAGTTCTGGTCTACTACATGCTCGGCGATGAAAGAAAACATTGTGAGGAAACATGCACATCTGAGAAATAAGAAAAAACTATATATTGAACACGCATTGGTGCAGTGTGGTGGACATTTTCTTGCCCTAAAACTCTCAAAAATGAGAGAAGGCCTGTGCTCAGCAGTGGGACCTATCTAGACTGTAATTTATTTAAATTTATAAAATAATTTCACGCAAAATACGCGCTTCGACTTGGAGTTGCGGAAAACAGTCCGTCATAAACTAAACTAAACTATCTAGACTAACTTTTAACTTTTTTCAATTTCAACACTAAAACTGTCTTAAAAGCTTTGCATGGTTTATTCAAAGGAAATTTTGTAAGATAATGTTTGTGAAGAGATAATATTGCTGCATTAGGATTTTATATTTTCTCTAAATAATTACAAATTCTGTTGTAATTATTCTTGTATAATGTTCTTAATTATAATAACCAATGTGAAAGAAGTGTGGGCAGCCCTTACATGATGTAGTTATGCTCTGTTAAAAGATGCTAGAACATGATGTATACAGGTGGCTCAATACCATGCTATATGGTGTTTCTTGAGGAAGGCTGCTGTTCAGAAGTGTATTAGTGATTGACTGTAATGATGATGATGATGGTAAAAATGTTACAAAATCTGTATTTATAGAAATATTATTCAACTTCTCATGCCAACTTCACTTGAATGCGGTGAACCTTGTTGATTTGCAGATAAGCTTTATTGACAAACCTCGTTGACCAACTGTTCTGTTGGCAGAAAATCCACCGATAAACACTGAACTTAATCTTAATAATTGCAGTTTTTTATTTTATTATTTTGTGTTGTTATTAAGAAGATGGTGCTGCACATCTGCATGTTGCTCTATGTGTTGCCTCTTATGACGCCTAAAGGATGATATATGGTAGTGGAATTCTAAATCTCCATTCTAGAAATGGGAACATCGTATATAGTAAGGAATAGGGTGTTGTTGTAAGTTGTAATCTAAAATATAGCATTATCTTAATTGTTTGTTTTGGAGAAAAATTTCCCCACTGTAGTTTTGTTGTCTTAAAAGTGTGTTATATAAAATCAAACCCACAACCCTCACATTCACAGACAAATGTTTATACTGTGCACAACCTGACTGTTCGAAGTGAAATCATAGTAATTGGTACAATCAATGTAGCTGTGATCACACATACATATTCATCGTATTTATTGTTCTGGCCTATTACAGTTCATTGCTCAATATTAGTTGCACTCAAATAATCAAGAGGCTATTGAACTTTACTGTACATAGAAAGTTCAATAACCTCTTCAGTATATAACTGACTTATATTATATGAATGGTCTTATATTTAAATCACAGTTTAAATGGGTTAATCAAATAAAACACTAAATGTTTTTATTTAACTTGCACAACAAATATGAAGTTTCCGTAAGCGAATAGCGGTATAATCATTAATCACTTATCATCATTACAGTCCTTCACTAGTTCATCTGCCAAAGAATGCCACAAAACAAGATCCTTAGCCACCTGCATTCATGGACTTCTTTTATGTTTAACTACATTGTCACTCCATCAACTGGAGGTCGCCCTACACCTTGTTTACCAATATAAGGCTGTCACTCGAAAACCTTTCAGTTGTCAGTTCTTGGAAATATATAGCCTGCAAATTGCCATTTCAGCTTACTGATTAATTGAGCTATGCTGGCCACTAAACAATCACTCAAAAATGCCAAACCTCACTTCTTATATAATGGTGATTTGTTTGATTTGGTTGATTGAGGTTTGTTTGCGTTAACCAATCTGCCTGTCTACAGAATGCCTATGAGCAAATTATATAAGCATTCTAGATAAGGCCCTTATTTTTTCAAAGTTGTTTATTACAAATGCTGTTGGCAGGTCTAAGAAGAATTTTCTTGCTTAATGCTACACTTTTAATCTTACCCCGTGGTTAATCTAAACACACAATATCATTGTCATGTAAACTAAGTATTTAAAATTACATTTTATTGCAATTGCAGCAGTATTGTTTGATATTTAAATATAGTCCAAATAATCTTAATTGCGAATTATGTCATATTTAAATTAATGTTTTGAATTTGCATCGCGAAAGTATTTTTGTGTATACATTAAATATTAAAAAATTTGTTCCACAAAACATAATAAATATAAAATTTAAGAATAAATATATATAATAACCTCTGCAAATGAATTAATTAAAATGCTCTTTGGCTTAGTGCATTTTAATTATTTTATTATATTAATTTGACCTATAATTAAACATATTAAATTGAGAAATAAGATTTTCATTATTAAAACATAAAAAATGACAGTTTCTTGCTAATTTTTCCAAACAAAATTTAAATTTTTTGAAATTGCAGATTTTGGTATTTATAAGAGCTTGAGTTTTGGCCCTGTAGTAGTGCTATATCATATCGAGAGTATAATAAGAGAGAATAGAAAGAAACTACCCTGAAGACTGATAGCAGGATCTTTCAAATAACAACTAGAATATAAGAAACTGTGGTAGTAGACTAGTCTGCCCAGCGTGGCAATCGTTTCAAATATATCCCTTACGAAACTTTAAAAGTCTAATCTCAATATTTTTGTCTGCGAATGGTGGGCTATGCCTTTTATATTTTTTATATTATTGTTTGCTATGCTAAATCTCTGAATTATTCCACAGATGATGTAACAGTTCTGACTGTAGCCACAGAAGAAAACCATGGCTTGGAACGATACCTACGTTCAGCAAGGGTGTATGATATTGATGTGGAAGTGTTAGGTAAAGGCAAGACATGGGCAGGTGGTAACATGAACTATGCAGGTGGAGGACAGAAAATAAACATCTTAAAGGAGAAGCTGGCGGAGCTGATTAAGACAGAAGATAAGAATCACATTGTGTTATTCACTGATGGGTAAGCTAGCTTATTATAATTTTTTTATAAATAGATCTAAAAACTCGGGGTTTCTCTGCGTGATTGACTTAAAAACGAGGGTATCCGCAGTAGAACCAGAGTAACTGACCATAGCTCAACAATTAGTAAGCTGAAGTGGCAGTAGGCCGACCATATAGCTCGGAGAACCGACAACCGATGCAGAAGAAAGGTTCTCGAGTAGCAACCTCGTACTGGCAAGCGAAGAGTGGGGCGTCCACCCGCTAGATGTAGTGACGATCTGGTAAGACATGCAGGAAGACCTAGCATGAGCCATCTGCCAGGGTTTTCAACAAATCAAATTTAGCATATTTTATTATAGAATATGTGTAGACTAGCTGTGCCCCGCTTATATCACGCGTCTGAGCCGCGCGATATGACACCTCGCTTAAAGTTAAAGTTACAGCCTATATACGTCCCTCTGCTGGGCACAGGCCTCCTCTCACTTCTGAGAGGGTTTTAGAACAAGGAAGTGACGAATGCGCTGCCCCAATGCTTGTAAGCGGACTTCACACGTCTTCGAAATATTATTTTTATTTCTCAGACATGCAGGTTTCTCACGATGTTTTGCTTCACCGCCGAATACGTGGTAAACGTTCACTGCTGGTTTCTATCGGTTTTCCCATTGGTCGGCTAGACTTGTGCATTGTTCGCGCGCCGAGCCAAGTGTTGAATTATTTCAATTATTTATTATATCTTAAACTATATGCGTCTACATAATATGCTATAAAGAAAGCTTAAAATTTTATTGATGATGAAGTAAATTTCGTCCGTGAGGATTAATGTCCAATGCTTAATTATAGCGCTCATAAATCACTTTTTAATTTTCAATATTTTTTTACAAAATACCTTATTGTAGCTTATGTATAAGAAATAGACATTTATGGTATCGCACAATTTTTTAAAGATGGAAAAATGATCTATACTTTTGTAGAACATCGTATTCACGTATCTTCACTTCACTTTCACGACTTGCTTAACAAAAGTCAATATTTAAGGCTAGCTGTGAGTTATAGCCTAATTGATAGATAGTTTATAATCTTCATGAATCTGGCTGTAATATACAAAAAAAACAAAAACAATTCGGTCTGGTAGTTCCACAGATTAGTGTGATTCAACAAAAAAAAAACACAAAGCCTCTTCCGCTTTATTATATTAAAGTAAAATTAAAGTATAGCTACGGTCTACTGCCTTTTATTTTCGATTATAAAATATATTGTATTGTTAGTTGTAGTAAATATATATTAAAGGAAATGCCTGCAGAGATTTTTCTCCATTTCTCCTCCGAACAGAGGGACCTCATTTTGAAACAGTAGAAGATTAAAAACATGTTGGCAAATTAACAAAATTATATCCGGAAAGTATTTGGTCCCTTTTAATTTTTGATTCAAATAAATGTCTAAACTTGCAAACACCAGAGTGCCCAAAAATATAATTTACCTCTATCAGTATTTTTGTCTAAATAAAATGAAACTAACATTTTCTATAGTAATTTTACAAATCTAGTCCATTTTACCAACTAAAGCTGTATTTATTTACCAACTAAAACTGCCTACAAAAAAAAAAATAACATTAAAAGATATTTATAAAATAATATGACATAATATATTAAATACTTTTTGACATTATTTGCTCCGCTCCAGTATCAATTTTTATTAGTAGGTTTTATAACGTTATTTTAAACCGAAAACAAGAATTTGTACAATTTTGTCAAAATTATAATTTATGTTTTTGATACTTCTTTAATAATATTCTAACTAGTGTATATGATGAGGTTATTTATTTATTATGTAACTGATTGATGGAATTATTTTAGCTACGATGTCATGTTCCTGGGGAATATGGGTGATATCCTGGCGAAATTTAAGGCGATGCCAGACACACGCGTATTGTTCTCCGCCGAGCCTTTCTGCTGGCCTGACGCAAAGCTCGCAACCATGTATCCTAACACTGAGGTGTCCAATCCTTTCCTCAACTCCGGTGGATTTATTGGTGAGTACTATATAATTTTTACTTTTTATTTCAGACTGTAAAAGATTTCCGTCGGAACTCAGGTCCCTCCAGTTTTAAGGGGAATTTGCTTAAATCACTACACTTGGGCGTTATCTCGCCTCTCTAATGCTGCTGTAATCGTTCCGATTTTACGTCTGTCGTAAATGTGATGGTTCATCATCATCATAACCTTCACAAGTCCACTGCTGAACATAGGCCTCCCCCAAAGAATGCTACAAAGTATGGTCCTGAACCACCTGCACCAGTCGATTTCCTGCATGTCTTATTAGGTCGTCACTCCATCTAGTAGAGGACCGCCCTTTACTTCGCCTACCGGTATGAGCCAGACTCGAAAACCATTATTCACCATTAGTTGTGGGTTTTTTGAGCCATATGGCTGGTCCATAGCTACTTCAACTAGGTGGTTATACCGCTATATATCGGCAGTTATGACATATAAATACAACAAGTTAATTAAATGCAGTTCCTATTTTTGTTATCTCACAAAAATTCAAATTCATTTAACTGCGTGGATGGAAGCCATTGTTATCTGTATTCACAGAGGCATCCCAGGATGTACCTTTTAAATTATTAGTAAATAATTTTTGTCTGACGCACAACCAAAATTATATTTTAAATGCAAACGAAAACTCTGAAATTAGAATTTCAATAAGTCACTTAAGGGGCTATCAGGGTAGCAAAATTTTGCAGAATAGGTTTTCCACAATTATATTACTTGCTGTGAACTAATTAAGGTAGACTGATTATACCCCCGAAATACTGACGAAATTATCATACCCCAGTTTTCTCGTCTAAAGCTGATGAGAGATTTTTTTTCAAGAACGGTATAAATAAAATAAGATTGTCGCTGTCTATTTCGTTTATTATTAATTTTTTAATTTCTTCAAATTGACGTCTTTTACGGTTTAAAAGATTTCTTCTTTTTAAAATAATTAATTTAAGAAAAAAACAATCGGAATTTGGTAAAAATGGTAGTAGTAAAAATTGATAGAATCAGGCGTACTTTGCGGAAACCATTATAATAAAAAATAAAAATATAAATTTCTTTGCAACTTTCCGCTAAACATATAAAATGATGTGTCTTACCTGGATTGAAGCGCACCTCCCGCCCTCCCTCAATTGCATACACTAACTCCGTCACCACTAGACCAAGCACCACTACTCTCAACACCACTATTACCACTTAGCGGTCAGCCGCCGTAGAGTCTATATTACCTGAGGATGCCTCGTGTAGAGGCGAAACACGTGTCGTATTATCGTCGATGGTGTGTCGTGCCTGGAATAGTGGTGTTGAGAGTAGTGGTGCTTGGTCTAGTGGTGACGGAGTTAGTGTATGCAATTGAGGGAGGGCGGGAGGTGCGCTTCAATCCAGGTAAGACACATCATTTTATATGTTCAGCGGAAAGTTGCAAAGAAATGTATATTTTTATTTTTTATAGTAGTAAAAATACTACCTGACTGACATACAAACTACCGGAAGCGGAAAGAACACTGATCCTATCAAGGATTCGCAAGGCTATTGAAATCAAAAACTTCAATAGAGAAGATGGCCGGGTGCTACCGTCTGCTTGGGATTCTCTTATTAATAAAATTAATTCCCGATCCAAGCATACTACTAAAACTTCAAGATACTATAAGTTCGTTGTGCATAGATCGGAACAAAAAGTAATAATTTTAAACTGGGTGTAGCCATGGTTTACTATATAGTAAAATTAGGACCATTATATATTAGGTGTCGAACTGCTCAGTCCTCTTGAATATGGGGCTATAAAGTTATTCTCTTAGTAAATATAAAATAAGTTAGTTAAACGCAACAAAATCCGTAAAAACTAGTTTCATTCAAAGTGGTTTTTTTTATAGAATGAGGGTGACAAACGTAATCTGCATTTATCCTCGATTAAGAATTAAAACACATATGCGTTGTCACCCGTGAGGACTAAGATGGAATGCCTCGTTGCCAGTAAAAAACGGCCACCGGTTCTCTACACTCACCATTCGAAACAGCTTTTAACTGCTATTTTACGCTGGTATTCTGTGAGAGCGTGGTCTTACCTCGGTCGAGCCGACCCATTTGTACTGCTGCAGTCATATTACTAATATGACTGCAGCGTGGCTCTACCACGTAAAAATGAAATATGTGTGAAATGATGTGTTAAGAAATCAAGTTGATATTGTTGCTAACGAAAAATTGTCTCTTGCCGACCCAAGGCAAAAGACTTTATGCCTTTTAATTCACGTATGTGAAGATATCTTATGATAAGAATTAAAAAAAAAAACAGTTTCGTTATAATGATAAGCTTCATTCCGTTTGCCGAACAATAACCTTTAACCTAATTTTTTCTCTCGTTATAATGTGATGATATGGACAAACATGTTGCAATTTAATTAGAGTTTAATATTATTATATTTTATTCATTCTTGATTATTTATTCATTACTACGTGTTTGGTCTACTTTTCTGCACTCTGCTATATATTTCTGCTGATAAATAACAGTACTTGCTAGGGGTTGGCGTTGCGAAGACGAACCGTTTACAAAGACCGTTTTGTGTTCTGCAACGATGAAACTGTTTTACGTCCTAGGTTCAAGCATTTGTCGTTGCACAAACCAGTCTTCGGATTACTTGATGCGATTTTTTATTTACGTCTATGAAAATACGGTCGAGAACGCAATGATTCAACTATCTATCTAACTCATTGCGTCGTCGTCCTTAAAGTTCCGCGTTTTATTGTAGTCTTTGGTTCCGCATTCGTTTACTAACGTTAGTAAAGTCGAAAATATTTGACAGTTGTAAGAAACTGCAACCATTTCACTCGACGAAAACGCAATTCTATGTCATGTTGGATAAGTTTCGTCCTTTGAGCCGTCTTCAAACCAGTTGCAACGACGTCAATTAAATACTCTTTAATGAGGTTAATTCAAAAACTACTAGTCAGATCTTGATCGAATTTATATAGGATCACATTAGAAGCACCAGATTTCGAATAAAAAAGAATCAAAAATCTGTTCACCTAGAAAAATGTTCTGAGGTAATAAATAACACACATAAGAAATACAGTCGAATTTAGAACCTCCTCCTTTTTTAAGTCGGTTGAAAAAATACCTCTATAATGGCAGAAATAGATAAGAGAGTGATGCTAAACCTGGTGGAGTCCTTGGCTCCCCTACCATGTAGTAAAATATATGCTTCATTTAAATAAAAAAATGACTATTCGTACATTCTGTGAGAATTTCGTGGCAGTCTCTGGATTGTTGATTAAACATATAAAGCTGCGTCCACATGCGGCGACTTTGATCGATGATGATTCGCTGGCGATTTATGCCTTGTTGTGTCCACATTACAGCGATCTGTTAAGTGTTCACTTTGCAGCCGACGCGACGCGACATATTGCTGTTTATTATCCTTTTGAGACTTTGGGACCTTTGCTAGTGCTCGATTCTTCATAATGTCATTAAAAGACGTCGAATGTTGGTAGCGCTAGCAGCCGTTTGCATGTATGACAAAGAGAAAAAAAGGAAAATAGAAAATGTTGAGCGGAGAAATGATTACTTCAAAGAGCAAGATACTCACGTGTAAATTTTACGATTTTAGAAATTATTTACGAATTTACTCTTGTACATATCTACAGCTGCTTCTCTATTGGAGCTAATGCTATCAAAACAGAAAAAAGCACACGCCACTCGTTGTACATATCTACACTGCTGTCTCTATTGGAGCTAATGCTATCAAAACAGTATACGGGCATGAGAAAAGCGATAACAGCTCACGAACGATTGACAGCTACATAGCTAATATTTTCGTAGGTACGACATTTATAAATTACGGCGAACGCGCGCATCCACACATGCAAATTCAATCGTTGCGTCGTCGGCGACTAAATCCCTGCTTACATTCACGTCCACACGCTGATTTTGACATCGTCAGCGAGTCGCCGTCGATTAAATTTGCTGCGTGTGTACCCAGCTTTAGGCCTTACTCCCAAAAATCGACCTCCATTTAAAAATGCTTATATTACTTTCTGTCTCTTTTGACTCAGTGATAAAAGAAAGAAACAGGTATAGAAATAATATGAATTTAGATTACAAGGCCAATTATTATCACATTTACTTTCTTCTCATCAGCCCATCAACAGTTTACTGCTGGACACATAGAATACTGTTACGCGCTCAAGTCGACGGCACTAGCGCCATCTAGTCTCGCCCCGAAGAACTAAACTTCCTGAAGTTGAAACACGAACTCTCGGTACCTTGCGCGTGTTTACTTGAATATTCTGGATATTTCGCTGCTAATTTATATAAATAGGCGCTGCAAGATGCCATCAGGATAGTATTGAAGTTGGCGAGACAAGCGAAGCTTCGGAGCGGAATAAAGTGAATCAGTGTGATTAATTATTAGTGTTTTTAACTTTAATTAGTGTAAAGTGAATTAAAGTGTTAATTTAGGTAATTCTATCGGCAATTTTTATTGTCATCAACCTCAAGCTCGTAACAATTGGTGTCAGAAGTGGGATAAAATCATGCCGATTTTACCTAAGGAGAAAACGGAGGGTGTCCGTACCCGAAGTCAACGCCAGCAGGAGACGGACCAAAGAAGATTTGGTGGTGCAACGCCGCAGACGTCGGAGGGCCAGCCGCCGGCTGCGGGCCCGTCAGTAGCTCCTACATCTGCAGCACCTGACTTAGGTGCTCTGATGGTGATGCTGCAGGAGCAGGCTCGCCGACAGGAGGAACAGGTCCGTCAGTTGAAGGAGCAGCTGCAGAGCAGACAAGAGCAACAGGTGCGTCGATTGGAAGAGCAGCTGCGGGGCGGACAAGAGGAACAGGTCCGTCGTTTGGAAGAGCAGCTGCGGGACGCACAGGAGGAACAGGCCCGTCGGTTGGAAGAGCAGATGCTCCTCATGAAGGATCTTCACGCTACCTTCGGGAAGGAGATCAAGGAGGTGAAGGATAGGGTTGCTCAGCATGACAACCGCCAGTCAGAAGCTGTACCCCAAATCGCGAAAGCTGAAACCCGAATCGAGAAAGCTGAAACCCGAATCGACCAAGTAAACAATCGGGTTAACAACGTAATGGCTGACATGAAGAAATCACTGGACGAACTCAAACTTGGAGATGGAGCTACAGCTCCCGTAGTAGCTACAACACCTTCGCTACGTGGGTTCAAGATGCCACCGTTCGACGGTACCTCTTCCTGGTCAGCCTACAAAATCCAGTTCGAGGCTGTTATGAAGGCGAACGGTCTGGAATAAAAGTCAGGCCATGACTGCTCTCACACTAGGCCTGAGCGACCAGGCCTTAACAGTTCTGGAAGCTCTCGGTGAGGAAGTGACTTATGAGCAACTCCTTGTGGCATTGGAGGCGAGGTATGGCGACGCTCACCTGGAACACGTCTTTTGTGCGCAGCTTAAAGATCGCGTGCAGCGCATCAACGAAAACCTGCAGCAGTGGGCTCTAGAGGTGGAGAAGCTGGTGCGAAAAGCATACCGGTCTGTACCTGCGCTCATTGAAGGGAACCTGGTGCAGGCATTCATCGACGGCATCCGTGACCTGGAAGTCAGCTGCTGTGAGGCTCGGGCACCACGAGACGCTTAAGGACGCCTTGGCCCATGCACTGGAGGTGGAAGCCGTGCGGCAGGATCATCGTTCCCATCGTGTCAGGGAGGTTGCAGCAGCTATAGTTCGCGACCGCAACAAGGGATACAGCCCTAGGTGCTATGGCTGTGGGGAAAAGGGCTATCTTCGATCCAGCTGCCCTAAGCGAACCCTAGAAAGGGAAGGTGAACGATCTCAGGAGGGTAGTGCGGCCAACAGCACCGCCCAGCAGCAGCAGGGAAACGAGTAAAAGCCAGAACTGCGGGGCGGGTGCTGGCTGATGTTAAAAGAGCCCCAAGGATCTCGATCTCACAAACCCACGATGGGAACAGTCTAATCATCAAGGGCTAGGTCAACGGAATGCCGTGTAAACTGACCATAGACACTGGAGCCTCTCGTACGGTTGTTAGTTCCCAACTAATAAGTGAGTTCCTTGGGGACTCCGCATACAACCGAGAACGCATTAATTTGGTAACAGCCACTGGTCAGCGTATACCCGTCCGTGGAGAGAAAGAGTTGGAGTTGAAGCTAGGCAACATGATCTACCTGCATAATGTCATCGTGGCTGATATAATGGACGACTGCATCCTGGGCCTAGACTTCATGAGGAAGAATTGTTGTGCGATTGACGTTAAGCAAGGTGTCTTGAAATGTGGACAAGAGGAACTTTTTGTGGAAGGAGCATTACCAGGGAACGTGTACAGCCTTGAGAAGATTGTTCTTCCGCCGAGATCGGAAACGATTGTGCCGGTTAGTCTTCCTCGGAATCCTGGGCAACCTCATCGTTGTGTACTCGTGGAAAGGTTAGAAAATGACCATCCATGGAAAGTGGCTCGAACCTTGGTCAGAACCACTAACATCTCAGGAGTACGTGTGCTGAACCTTTGTGGCCAGGAACAGATTAAAGAAAAAGGCACACTGGTTGCTACTTGTGAGGAAGTGGATTGGTTACGTCGGTGCCAATATCTATCGACTGGGACCCCCAGCAAGGGTGCACAAACGAGAGTGAGCACACTTTTAGAAGACTGTCGCAGCGTTCTCTCCCCGAATGAAATGGTCAAAGCGAAGAAGTTGTTACTCAAGTATGCCGATCTATTCTCATCAAACGACGCTGACATAGGAAAGACTGGCTTAGTTCAACACAAAATAAACACAGGTGAAGAATTGCCTATCCGTCAGCGGCCAAGAAGATTGCCGGTAGCACGTGAAAAGGAAGTGGAAACCATGATTGAGGGAATGGTGAAGGATGGTGTTATTGAACCTTCATCTAGTCCATGGTGTTCACCCGTGGTACTGGTAAAGAAGAAGGATGGCAGCATGCGGTTTTGTGTTGACTACCGCCGTCTGAACGACGTTACGAAGAAGGACAGCTACCCCTTGCCAAGAATTGATGACACGCTGGACATGCTTACAGGAGTAAAGTGGTTTAGCACGCATGATCTAAAAAGTGGCTACTGGCAAGTTGAAATTGACCCTAAGGACAAGGAGAAAACTGCGTTCTCGACGGGAAAGGGTCTGTGGCAATTTAAAGTAATGCCGTTTGGGTTGTGCAATGCTCCAGCAACGTTTGAAAGGCTGATGGAAATTGTACAATGTTGGTGCACCACGGGATAGGACATCCCTTAACATTGCGGAGCCGTTACAGAAAGGCGCAAAGGGGACTCCTAAGATCGTCCATGTGGATCGCTTGGCGCGTTATTATGGGTCCGATAATGCTCGGGACGAGCATGTCTTAGGAGGGGGCAGTGTTTCGCGCTCAAGTCGACGGCACTAGCGCCATCTAGTCTCGAACCGAAGAACTAAACTTCTTGAAGTTGAAACACGAACTCTCGGTACCTTGCGCGTGTTTACTTGAATGTTCTGGACATTTCGCTGCTAATTTATATAAATAGGCGCTGCAAGATGCCATCAGGGAAGTATTGAAGTTGGCGAGACAAGCGAAGCTTCGGAGCGGAATAAAGTGAATCAGTGTGATTAATTATTAGTGTTTTTAACTTTAATTAGTGTAAAGTGAATTAAAGTGTTAATTTAGGTAATTCTATCTGCAATTTTTATTGTCACGAACTTCAAGCTCGTAACAATACTATAATACATAAATAATAGACCGGGGGAGTGGGCGGAGCCCGTGTAGCCACCAAAATGTCACTAATACGTTAATTCACAGTATAAATGTGTTTTGACGTTACAATCGTTTCCAAATTTCTAATGCAAATTATTTAGAAAATGGCAAATTGCACGCTATTTGAAAATATATATGTATTAAAATCTGTCTGTCAACACAGCGAATCGGGTTTGTAGTAGTGATAATACGACGTAATTGCTTGTATGCGTGCTCCCGGCGACGCCTACAACGGACGGTCGTACAAAATAGGGTTGGTAGCCATTCTATTGTGTATTATAGTATTCTATAGCTGGACATATGCCTCCCTTATAGATTGCCTCATATTAGGAGGATGTTTGCCACACTTGCCACGCTTGGTAGTCGGGTTGGCGTTCGCAGATTTTTTAATATTTTTGAGTTGTTATTAGAAAGATGCTGCTGTTCATCATTTGTTTCTGATTCCTTCTGTGAAACAATTGCGAGAAACCCTATAGAGGTAGACATGCCATTTCACTTTTGAACATCATTTATTTAGTACTAGCTAGATTGCATTTATTTAGTACTGACTGGAATCAGTGATGAAATGGGAATCAAAGGAAAACATACGTTTTTGCAATGAATATTAACAAATTCACTTTTCACAGGTTATCTGCCGGAAATATATGAAATACTTAACGCGAAAGAGATCAAAGATAAGGACGACGACCAGCTGTATTACACCAAGATATATTTGGACAAGAACATGAGAGAGTCTTTGAAGATATCTCTGGACCACAAGTCTGAGATATTCCAAAACCTTAATGGTGCACTTTGTAAGTACTTTCTTTACAAGATATCTGTTTTGTTGTTTTGAAAATGTAAATGCATGTAAAGGGAAATGATAAACGGACGGAAATTTAATGTCATTTGTGTTTTAACAGGACTTGTTTTTTTAAAAAGTTTTTTAGTCTTGGTTTTTTATAGTTTACTATATTGTTGCCCATAGTCTACATCCATTCTTGATTAAGATTGTCGTCTACATCCATTCTTGATTAAGAATCAAATTGTAGATGCGTTATCGCCCTTGAGGACTTAGATGAAGTGCCTCGTTATCAGTAGAAAGGGTCTCTGTTTCTCTGCACTCAAAGAACGAAAATGCATTAATCATCAATTTTATGCTGGGATTCTGTTATAACGTGATCTTATCCCTGTCGAGAGCCGACTCATTTGTGCTCCAGCCAAAAAAAAATTTATAGATACATTTTTTTTCAAAAACTTGAAGGTTTGCGGTGATAATAATATGACTAATACTTCCGTTGTTACTGTTCTTAAGTGTCCATCCAACTCTGCCTAAAATTCCTATGGAAGGATTCAAATTTATGACTTATTTTGCATATTGGAACATTTTAGACTACCGTCGACTTAAGAATCTTCAATTGATTGTAAAAGTGTTACATTTTATGTTCAACAATGAACTTGTTATGGGATGTGTTATATAAATGAATGATTTATTTTAGCCGATGTCCAACTTCGGGCAAATTCAACTAAGGAGTGGCCGTACATAGAGAATGTAGCTACAAAGCAGAGGCCTTTCATAGTTCACGGGAACGGACCATCCAAGCTGACCCTCAACTATCTTGGAAACTACCTAGCCAAGTCCTGGTCGATGAACGAAGGCTGTGCTCTTTGTGCCGAGAAAAGAATTAAACTTAAGGTATTTTTATTGATTATGTTTTTATATAACAACAGTATACGGTTTTACAAGATGTTTGTACTGCTTTAAGTCCTTCTGGGTAAGTTTCATCTTCTTTCCTATTTCTCTATCTATTTCTTTCGCCAAGCAGTCTTTTCTTCCACTTTCTTCCACTTTCTTCCATTTTATTATACTGGACTAATTCTAGTGTGGCGGTAAAGTTAAAGTGATAATCCAGTCCGGCTCGAGGGACCAAATTTTATTTTAAAAGAAAGATTGTTGTAATGTTCATTATATTGGATATTATATTTTAGTTTATGTATTTATAATGTAAACTTACAACAGGTACGCTGAAAGCTTATTTATAGAATTGTCATAGCCACAATATTATTTTAATTAATAAAGCTGCTAATTTAATATTAAACAATAATTGTTTAATATTAAATTATCATTGTTAGCCTAATGGTTAGGGTTTGGCCTGCGAAACCAAAAAGTCGTAGGCTTTCCGCCAAGCAGCATTTCGTGCACTGTTGCGTTCCGGTCCAGATCAAGATAGATACACTAAAATAACAAACCAGTCCCGCTCGAGAGACCAAATTTTATTTTAAAGAAAAGATTGTTGTAATGTGCATTATATGGGATATTACACTTTAATTGCTATTATTTATTACTAAAGCTGATAATTTAATTTTAAAGTAGAAGTACAGGTGGCAAACAAGCACACAGTCCAGTTGATTGTAAGCGCAGTGTTTCATAGACATTACATCAGAACGTACACAAAGATTTAATTTGGTTTGAAAAGGATCAAAATGCATCTTGCTTTGTCAGTTGTCACCCCGGAGGACTGAAATGGAATGCCCCAGTACCTTAAAGTCTTAGCAAAAAATAAATATTAGATATTCGTCTAATGGTTAGAGTTTGGCCTGCGAAACAAAAAAATACAATAAGTAGGACTACTGTTGTTAATCGCCCTAATACGAGTGTTTTTAGCTTTTTAGTAGTAGTGGAGAGTAAGATGTATGTTGGTTTAGTTTCATTGAAATAATAACAAAATCTGTACCTAGCCGACACGTTACGCTGTAATCGAGTTATTGAAACAGTTTATGTCTCTATATATATAAAAAAAAAAAAAACAATTGCCGTCTGTTGGGTTCGCTAAAACTCAAAAACTATTCGATCTATTTTGGTAATTTTATTGTGTGTGTTTGATGGGACCCTAGATGGTTCATATTAACACTTGGATCCGGTAGGTGGCGCTGCTGTAGAGATCTAGAAATCAACCTTGCAATGCTGGGGCTAATCGCTTCGTTTACTCTTAAATTTTATGTAGTCGATGGAGATCACAACTGGGAAAGACGGAATGGCTGCTGAGTCACACTAATATATTACATGGGATTTTTATAAATATGGCTAGTGTATGTCACTTTACTATTATATGTTTGTTCTTTCGTCACGTGTGTTTGTATCTTTCACAGGATACCAACTTACCGACCGTCATGATGGCGGTCTTTATCGAGCAAGCGACTCCGTTCCTTGAGGAGTTCTTCCAGCAACTTCTAGACATCGACTACCCCAAGAACAAGATCCAACTCCTCGTCCGCAACAACGTCGAATATCACGAGGCTGAGGTGGACAGCTTCTACCAGAAACACTCCAAGGATTACGCAACCGCGAAGAGGATCAAACCAAGCGATTTCATATCTGAAGCCGAAGCAAGGAATATTGCGATGTAAGTATGTCTTATAGTTTCAAAATTCGTTAGTCCGTTGGTTAGGACCTAATAAAATACCTATTTTTTCTGATGGGTTAATTAAGATTATGTTATGAGGTTAAAGATAATGATTTCAAAATAGGAGTATTTCAGGCTATACCTATTTGGGTGCAGAAGATTTCGTGCTATATGAATGCAAAAAACTTCATGTAGTTCGAGTTTCACTTAATAAAACAAACAAGAAAGGTTTTACTGCTTATTTTGAGCAGTGTAATGAGGAATGGTGATGTTGACGAATGTTTCGGTTTGTCGTTAAAAATTTATATATCATATCATATCGTTTTATGAACAAAACTGAAAAGACCGCTTGACTTTGACAACTCTATGAGCAAGACAATTTCGTTTTAAAGTCACAAGATATTGGCCTCACTTTTCAGCCTAATTTATGACGTCATTTGGAGGTGAATTAAAATTCAATTAGTTTTATGCTTTTTTTATTAAATAAATGTCACCCCTTATTTTTATGATTATGACTTCTAAATAGCAAAAAAGTGTTTGCAAATGAACATTGTTGAAATAGTTCAAAATAATCCTGACTTATTTACTGACTGACTGACTTTTATTTTCTTAACATACCAATTTATTGATCAAAAAGATAAAATTTTCCTAAGACATATTTTTAATAGCTTTCAAACTTTTACTGATGTTGTGACATCAACAACGAAAAGTGGACTGAAGAGTTTGTTACTTTTGTCAAACATAAAAGTAATAACAAACTCAATAGATATTAATTTCACTGTACCCATATATCATGTTATGTATATAACTGACATTGTTCCTCGCGTATTTTTTGTCATTCTGATGATGAATTCCACCAAATAGCCGGCGAGTATAAGAGAAAAATGGTTGATGTAAATAATCTCTATATATAAAAATCAATTACTCCCGTTAGTTTCGCAAAAACTCGAAAATGACGACCGATTTGAATAAATTTTGTGTGTGCATTTGAGTGGGTGGATGGTTGGATTTGAGTCCCTGGATGGTTTCAATTCAGTTTAAATTCCTACAGATCAGAATATGTCCGATCTTTTTTGTTGTATGCATTATAAAATATAATAGTAATAACTTGCACCATCAAGCTTTCGTTTTTCACAAATGGCTCTCTAATATATCAAGACATGGGCAATCAATACAGAGAAATAATGTGTGTTGGTTTGTAATTTTTTATAGAATAGTGTGACAAACGAGCACACAGTCCATCTGATGGTAAGTGGTTGCTGTGGCCCACAGACATCTACATTTATCCTCGATTAAGAATCAAAATGCAGATGCGTTGAAACCCCTGAGAACTAAGATTGAATGCCAAATTTTCAGTAAAAACGGTCTCCGGTTCTTTACACTCATCATAGGAAGCACGGTAGCATTAAGCTGCTATTTAACGCTGGTATTCCTTAAGAGCGAGGTCATGCTCCGGTAAAGCTGACCCTTTCATGCTACAACCATAGTATAACTGCAGCGTGGCTCTACTATATATAAAATGTCTGAACACTGAATATACGGTGGTGTCATAAGGCCTTATGTTATCATTCATTCATTTCAGCAAATCAAAAGGCCACTGCTGTAGATATGTACACACACACACAAACACGCGCGCGCGTGCACGCACACGCACATGCGCTTACGTATAAATTAGTTTTTTTTTTAATGTAACTTAATTACAAAAGCAGTAACTAAAAATCATATTATCGCATGAAGTGTACTGAAGTTGTGATAGCAAATAAACAACATGATTATTCACTATACAACATTATGAATTGCTTCATAGGGCCCATGAATTCCTTCATAGGGGCGCAGTTTGCCAAAGTTCTTTATTATTTTGTGTTTTTGAGGGGATGTCAAAGTCCACTTTTAGAGTTACGGGCTGTTGACGAAGCAGTATAATTACAGTTTCTAGGCCCTTTACCGTAGTTTTAAAAGGTGACAACACATCTGCACTCTTCCCTGTGTGAAGTTGCTTGCAAGTGTCTATAGGCTGCAGTTATAGACATTTATTATCTAATAGCTCGGTGGCCACTAGAATTGACTCACTGTGGGTACAGGCCACCGTGTCACTTTTACAACGTGGTAGAGCCATACTGCAGACATATTGTGGTTGTAATACAAATGCTTGATTGAAGAAGGACCACACTTTCACAGAACATAAGCGTGAAATAGCTGCTTACTGCTGTCGTGTTTCGTATGGCCCTTTTTTACTGGAAACGAGGCATTCCATCTTAGTCCTCACGGGTGACAACGCATCTGCATTTTGATTCTTAATCGAGGATAGATGTATATGTCTGTGGGCCACAGCATTCATGTACCATCGGGTGGGATGTGTTAGTTTCTCACCCTTTTTATATAAGTATATGTAAAAGAAAAACTTCATTTGGACGCAAACGAAAGCAAGAAATGAAAGAAGAAATTTAAGAAATAAACAAATAATATTAAAATAGTTATGCATCCCGGTATTCCCGGAACTGCACCGGAGACCATCACAATTCAAGCGTAAGTGTGGGCGTAGATTGCTGAATTGAGTCTCGAAGACGGGGTCTTCGTGTGAACACCGATAACTGTTCTTTAGTTTAAATGATCTACAATAAGAATTAGGATCGTCATAGTTAGGCGCATCTCACATGTATCGGACATGTAGCTTTGAGTTAGAATCCATCGTGAATCAATTAAGTAGTATATAAGTAATGTATCGCACATTAATAGTAATAAGTTTAAAATATAGTCTTTTTAAAAACGTCCTGAGTCAATTTCGAATCTTGACTAAATGCATACTGTTTTGGTCCATCAAGTACGATAAATAATTTTCATTTTGTCCTCAGGGAACGTTGCATCAATAGCGTTTGCGACTACCTGTTCGCGATCGACAGCGTGGCCCGGGTGGAGAAACAGACCCTGCGCTATTTGCTGTCGTCCGGATATGACGTCATCGCCCCTCTTCTCATAAGACCGGGTCAGGCTTGGTCGAACTTCTGGGGGGCCATTAACTCGGCTGGTTTCTACGCCCGCTCCTCCGACTATATGGACATCGTGTACAATTCCATTAGGTGAGTCGCTCCATGATGTTTACATTGATTGGTGGCATGACGTTACGTTACTCGCGAGTATCAACGCTAAACAATTAGACTCAATAGGAGGTGATGTTTTTTTTTTACATAATTTCATAAAATATAGCAGTTGCGTTTTAAATAAAAGTTTATCGCTTTTTAAAGTATTATATCAACACATAAAACAGTGCCTCAGTGGTTTGCACATTTTTAACTCTTTTTTTTTTTTAATTTTTCTACTTTTAGAAATATCCGTGGCTTGGTTTATTTATTTCTAATCTAATTAATGAACGATGTAACTAATATTACATAAGGAAACATTAACCTTCACATTTTCCCAACAAAATGACTTCTAATAGAATGTATGCCAAATATTTCATCTCATTTACGGAGACGGCGTTTTTTAAAGTTTATATAGATATTATGTACTCACTCGGATCGGTCGTCTTAACTTGCAAGCGATGACGGGGTTAGGACTGCTAGTTCCGGAAATTAGTATTTTAACAAAATACCTCTTCCGCTTTATTATATTAGTATAGATTCTATCTCATTCTCTCGTATACCTATCCTATACAATTATATATTTGTCATTCATCATTGTGGACGAAAAATAACGTAAAGTAACGAAAAAAAATTAGGGAATTTTGTATTTATTGGGCTAATCTAGCCTGGTTTGAGTTTACGCGTAGTTGAGTGTTTTTCGGAGTCTAATGGGTTAATTTTTTTGACTGTGTTGCAAAAATTATGGTGCGTTTATAGTTAAAACTTCGGAAATTCATAATTTCTAATTGATTCGTTATATAAAACATTGGTGTGTTGGAGTATGAAATTTTAACTCAACCATTTTCAAACTAATTTATTAAAAAATAACAAACTAGCATTTATCAATTTTAGATATTATTATAGTAATACAAAACAATTATAAATATGTACTTACAGTCTGTTCTGCGAGAGTTGATAAATATTATGTAAACGTCTCGCAATATCAACTGTCGTTTAATTATCGCAGTCTGTGTGACAGGCGTCGCTTGTGGCCACAAGCACAGAGTTTTGTGGTACGAGGCTGGCAGATATTGTCAAGCGCGAGGTCGCGGCGAGCTGTGTATCAGCAAAAATAAATAGCGGGCCGCAATTTGTAATGGGTTTAAGAACCCTGCGTTTTATCAACTCTTGCTGACCAGACTTAATTCACTGGACCCCCGGTAATCCGACAAACATTTTGCAGGGCAGTGTCGAACTATCGAATTAGTCGGATTATAGAGTACTGCCTAAGACCCCCTATAGTCCGGAATTTTTTACAGAAGAGTACTTTGTAATCCGACAAATTACATATTCAATGATAAGATTCTATATCTTATATATTTGTGATCTCTGAAGTACAAATCATACTTTATCATGTCAAATTTAAACTAAGCTAAACAGTGGTAGAGCCACGCGGCAGCTTTGCTGTTGCACGTATGGGCCGGCTCAAACCGGGGTGGTACCACGACCTCACAAAATACCGGCTTGAAGTGGAAGCTCTGCTTCCGCGTTTCGTCTGGTGAGTACAGGTGGCCGGAGGCCCAAATCTCCCCCCTCATTCAACATGGTAGTGGAATTAAATGATGATAGACTACCCCAGGAGGGTACCAGCACCTCTGGAGAATCCCTCGCTGAGCATCCACGACCATGTTTCTCCACTTCTGAGCGTGGGTGCTCAGGCTGCCCCGCGTATTCTGGGGGGGGGGGGGGGGGCAAAATTCCGCTCAAGACACAACTGCTCGGGGCAAACGGAGCAACAAGACCAAGGCGAACTCTGCCACGCTGTCCGTGAATTTCTGCAATATCAGGGGACTTCACTCTAACCTAAACGCCGTCCACTACCATCTCGAGACGGCGAGGCCGGCTCTGCTCTTTCTGACCGAGAAGCAGGTGTCCTCTCCGGCTGATGTCTCGTATCTCTCCTACCCGGGGTACAAACTGAAACACTCCTTTGTGCCTCGGGCTGGAGTTTGCGTTTACGTCAAAGAGGACATCTGTTCTCGACGCCTCGGCAGACTTGAAGGTTCGGACCTGTCCATCCTTTGGCTACGCGTAGACAGCGACGACCACCATCCGCGCGTCTACGGGTGCCTCTATAGGTCCCATAGCGGTAATGCCGAAACAGACCGACTTTTAGGCCACGTCCAAATGGCTACAGATTTGTTGCTACAGCAAATCCTCTCCGCAGAGATCGTGATCCTCGGCGACTTTAACGCACACCACGCCGAATGGCTTGGTTCACGTTTAACCGATCATGCGGGGAGATCTGTTCATGATTTTGCCTTGGCATATGGTCTGACACAACTGGTTACTTCGCCTATGCGGATTCCAGACGTGGAGGATCATGCATCTTCCCTGTTGGACCTTCTGTTGACCTCTCACCCGGACGGATATCAGATTTCCATCGACGCCCCTTTAGGCTCCTCGGACCATTGTCTTGTTCGGAGTGTGGTGCCACTCACGCTGAAATCGCAGTTGCAGTCTGCAGGCTGCCGTCGTGTTTGGCACTATAGGTCAGCCGATTAGGATGGGATGCGGTCTTTATTTGCATCCTACCCTTGGGGGCGGGTTTGCTTCTCGACCCCAACGTACTCCAGGGTACGGAACTTTTTATTCCTTCCTCTGTGGTGCCCATTGGAGGCAAATCTCAGCCATGGTTTGATCGCTCCTGTAAAATAGCATCATGCTATAAGCTGGAGTGCTACCAAGCCTGGGCTGACGCATCAGCGTCCCGGGATGTAAACACCAGCGCTCTAAAAAAGAAGTATAATTTCGGCTCTAGGTCCTTCAAAAGAGTCATTGCCAAGGCAAAGTCAGAGCACATAGGCAGAATTGGCGAGAAACTAGTTCGCCTTCCTTCTGGAACCCGTGCATTCTGGTCTCTCGCCAAGGCTGTCCAGGGGAATTTCTGCCACCATCTCTTCCATCTCTGCACAGGGAGGACGACTCACTGGCCCATACCGCAAAGGAGAAAGCCGATCTTCTAGGCTCTTTCTTTGCGTCCAACTCTACTCTCGATGACGGGGGAAGTACGCCGCTGACCATCCCGCGGTGTGAGTGCTCCATGCCGGAAGTGCAGTTCACACAGCGCTCGGTTCGCAAAGCACTTCTCTCCCTGGACATCCACAAGTCTAGTGGGCCTGACGGAATCCCCCCAATTGTGCTGAGGACTTGTGCTCCAGAGTTGGCACCGGTTTTAACGCGTTGTTTCCGGTACTCCTACTCCCTAGGCGTAGTCTCAAAATCATGCAAGACGGCTTTCGTCCACCCGATCCCTAAAAAAGGCGACCGCACAGATCCGTCCAACTACCGGCCTATCGCCATCATCTCCTTGTTCTCCAAAACAATGGAGTCCATTGTAAACTGCCAGCTCATGAGGTACCTTGAGGATCACCTGCTGATTAGTGACCGCCGATACGGTTTTCGCCGTGGTCGGTCAGCTGGTGATCTTCTGGTCTACCTAATTCACAGATGGGCGGAGGCAGTAGAGTCCAAGGGGGAGCCATTGGCCGTTAGTTTGGACATTGCGAGGGCCTTCGATTGGGTTCGCTTCTTTCGAAGTTCCTTTCCTATGGGCGTCCCGCGAAATTGTGCGATTGGATCACCAGCTTTCTTGCAGATCGGGGCATCAAGGTCGTTGTAGACGGTGCAAGCTCCGATTGCAAGCCTATTAATGCTGGTGATCCACAAGGCTGCGTGCTACCGCCAACGCTGTTTCTTCTGCATATCAATGATATGTTGCAAACCCGTAACATTCATTGCTATGCAGATGACAGTACTGGTGATGCTCTTTACACCGGCCGAGCCAATGTTTCTCGGGAAAACGTCTCCGAGTGCCGGGACAAACTTGTGTCTGAAGTCGAGTCCTTGCTGAACAGAGTCTCGGATTGGGGGCGACTAAATCTAATCCAGTTTAACCCCCAGAAGACACAAGTTTGCGCGTTAACCGCTGAAAAGAACCCCTTTGTCGTATCTCCTCAGTTTCAAGGCACTCCCCTTGTTGCCTCAGCCAGTATCGGAATCCTCGGCGTCGACATATCGAGTGACGTGCAGTTTCGTGGTCACTTGGAAGAGAAGGCCAAATTGGCCTTTAAAAAGCTTGGCGTGCTCAGCAGAGCGGGACAGTATTTCATGCCGGCACACCGCCTGCAACTTTACAAGGCGCAGGTTCGGCCGCACATGGAATACTGTTCCCATCTCTGGGCTGGGGCTCCCCAGTACCAGCTCCTTTCACTTGACCGCATCCAGCGCAGAGCGGCTCGAATCGTCGACGACCGAGTGCTTTCCGATCGGCTCGATTCACTGGCACTGCGAAGAGATGTTGCATCTCTTTGCATTTTCTTTCGCATATACCATAAGGAGTGCTCTGAGGAATTGTTCGGATTAATCCCAGCCGCCAAATTTCGTGAACGCACTACGCGGCAAACGTCCCGATACCATCCACACCATCTGGATGCTTGGCGGTCCACCACTGTACGTTTAAGGAAGAGTTGTAACAATAACCTCTCTGTGGAATAGTTTACCACCAGCGATTTTTCCGGACCGATACGACCTGGGGACCTTCAAGATAAGAGCGTACTCCTTTGTAAAGGGCCGGCAACGCACCTGCAATTCCCCTGATGTTGCGGTTGATCATGGGCGGCGGTAGTCACTTAACATCAGGTGAGCCGCATGCTCGTTTGCCCCCTCTTCTAAAAAAAAGCATAATAATCAGACAAATCCGTCGACACAAAGGACAAGTTATAACTTGTTCAATCATGCAGTAACGAATATTGTCAAAAAGTATTCAATAGTAGATAATAGACCATGTCGGACCACCGGGGGTTCACTGTACTTACTACAGACAAATAGAAAAAACTTTCAGTTATTTCTGATGGTCGATGTACTAATCTGAGCGACCGCAGGTAGACATTTTTGCAATTTCTAAAATGTAAGGATTATAGGTCATGTTTTTTTAGAGCGTTTAATTTTTACAATCAATACATTATAGTGATGTTTTTGATGTTCGTACGTAATTCTGCACATGAAAGATTACGAACTTGAGCCTATGTCTGCTCAGTCGAAGGCGATCGAAAAGTCGGTTTTGAAGGAGCGCCGGTCGATAGAGTACATATTGTCTGCGGTGCATTCGTACACGCCCGCGTCCATCTGTGTTGCCGGGTCTATCTCGATCTTCGATTTCACTCGGTCCTCTCCGATCGGCCACTCGTGAATCTGTGGAACAAAATATTTTTTAACATAGCTGTTACGTAATCGACGTCTAGGTTTTTAGCCATATATTACCAAATTCCTCGAATATTTTTTATCTAGCTCTAAATCATTCCAATGCAGAGCTTGACAATTGGTAAAGCACCCATCTTAACAAAAATCTATATATAATATTGTAATTGGATGGAAAGGCGAACTACGTCGCAAACACTTTGGTTTTAATGCATGGTAAAAACATATATAAGAGAGCCAAACAACACGCTCAATGTTACTTGCACAAATTCTAATTTGCACAAGCAAGCATGCACGTTAAGCCGGCAAAACGGTATACCGTGCAAATGGCTTGCACAAATGCTTAACTTGCACAAGCAAGTATGTACATAGACACGTGTGGACGCCGCGAAAACTTTGTAAAAACTGTTTGCGTATGCAAAATGCTACCGTGTTGACTATGTGCAATGTACCATGTTGTTTGTGCAAATTTCTTGCCAAAAAGTTTGCGCGTGCAAGTCGCTACGTGTCGTCAAAGCTTTCATTTTCAAGTTATAGTGAATATCTTTAATATCGCCACTATGAGGCAATCTACGGAATAATATTGTGAATTGATGATAGAACAAGTAGTATAATTTTGAATAGTGAAAGCTCACGTGTAAATAGTGATGTGCGAATATCTCCACGCCGTCTTTGAACCAAGTGATGTGTGGTCTGGGCGAGCCCTTTGCAATACACAGGAACGCGATCTTGTGTCCCAACACGTACTCGAGATCGAAATGCGACGCGAGTACAATTTTCGCACCCTGTGAAGAGAATCAACGTCAGCTTAGCAACAAATATTTTAAGGCATTTTTTTAAATATTCTATAAAAAATAAGTATAAAAAAAGGGTGACAAACGAGTACACAGTCCACCTCATGGTAAGTGGATGCTTTGGCCCATAGACATCTACATCTATTCGCGACTAAGAATTGATGCAGATGCGTTGTCACCATGAATAATAAGATAGAATGCCTCGATTCCAGTAAAAAGGGTCTCCGGATATCTACACTCATCATACGAAACACATCAGTATTAAGCTGGTATTATGTGAGAGCGTGGTTCTTCCCCGGTCTAGCCGACCCATTCTTGCTACAACCATAATAATAATGTCCTCCAGACCGAATATCGGCCACGGCGGCCTGCCTCAACGGAGGCTAGCCATCGGCGCAGGACAGGATTATAGTGTCCCAGTGTATGCGCAAGCACAGCATGCACTCTCTATTCCCTCACTCTCATAATCCGATGGGACGGTAAACCGACACGACCGGAGAGAGATCAGGCGCAGGACCAACGGCTTTACGTGCTTTCCGAGGCACGGGGGTGAGGCGCCGCCAACTTCCTGACTCCGGGCAACTGCTGAGAATTTCTTGACGAAAAAACTCAATAATTAATTTTTTTGGCCCGACCCGGGATTCGAAACCAGGACCTCATGATCAGCAGTCGCACTACTACAACCACTAGACCAACTAGCCAGTCAATCAAAGTCAAAAATGCTACAACCATTATATAGTTGCATCGTGGCTCTACCACGTATACCAGAAAATTATTCTAATTCTCTTCAAATTGTTTAACATAGGGTTATTATAACTATTTTACCACGTACTTATACACTCGTTTCCGTCTGTGTTTGTTCGGGTCGTTCGTAATTAATTTTAAAGGAACTTCCTGATCACCTAGGTACTTGAAATATTAAACATAGCTCAGAATCGGTTGACAATGTAAGAATACGAAAAAAACGTGGTAAGTATATTAATTTTTTTTAAATTGTTATTGATTGTTTTTATGTCTTTTAATAAATATATCAGATTGTTAGTGCAAGCGGCGAAAAAGCGAATCACTTGACTATGTTGTCTGAAGTCGAGTACTTGAGCCAAATGGTAGAGCCGTTCTGCAGCTATATATAACTGTTGCACAAATAGGTCACCACATATGGGGAAAGACCACGCTCTCACAGAATACAAGCCGAAAATAGTAGCTTAATGCTGCTGTGTTCGTATGGAGAGTGTAGAGAACCGGAGACCCTTTTTACTTTTTTTACAATGTAGCTTCTACTAGGCTCAGGTTTATTTGCATGCTATCCAGACATAAACAATAAAATAAAATTGTGTCGTTTTCTGTCTGTCTGTCTGCTGAACTGATTGTGATGAAACTACGGATAGAGCGTAAGCAATGCCAGAAGAGATCTAGACAACGAGTATATTTTATTCGAAAATCTTGACCATTTCCAAAAAAAAAAATACGAGAAAAAAATGCATTTGGATTTACTTAAAACTAAATAACGTAACATTAGTATATCTTACCTAGCAGAGTCGGGGCGGGTCACCAGTTTAATAATATAACGTTGAAAAGAATACATGTAACATAGTAATGCCAGATCGGGAGACTAAAATATCTGGACAAATTTTGAAAATGTCGGGATTTTGGACTTTTTAAAAAAAATGTTTATTCACTCCACTAATTTTACATCATTACTTACACTATTTAAATAAAAAGTTCCATTCATTACATTGAGAGGTTAACGTCGGCAGCCGTACTATTATAAACTGTGCCACGGCTGCCTGCGCCTCCCACTCTGGGTATTCAAATATTATTACATAGTAGGTAAGTTCTTACACAAAAAAAATTACAGAAAATATTTAAAATCACTTAACACTAATTTAAGTATATTTAATGTTTAGGTTGCCACATGTATTTGGCATTGGACTTTACTAAGTTCACCAATTTAGATCTTTTAGTAGTATTCAGTAAAGATTTAAAATTTCAACCAATGCACTTCAAAGTTCAGTACAATTACTAAATCAGATTTTACTAAATCAAAGGCAGCTGTGATGTGAAGAGAAGCTGTTTGTCTGGAGATTTTGAGTTTTGTCGGGAGTCTCGAGATTATTTTAAATGTCGGAAGAATCCAGGCGAATTCCGACCATCTGACAACCCTAACATAACACTTAACGGGTGTTAAATATATTACGTATAACACCCGTTATTGTGATCGTGTCAATCTTGCTAATGATAGCAAGTTCGTCAGCTAATGTAAAAATCATTATATCTTGCTAACCGTATCATAATGCAATAGCATCTGCTATGGAGATTTTTCGAACTGACTGAATGATTGTGTGATGTGAATTAGATACGTGTTATTCATTTATTTCTAGTGACTTGATCATTCATCTTACGAACCGGGTCATTCGGGTCGTCATGATTACAATGGCTAATTTCGAGTTTCAGCATCCAGTGATATGTGATACTCTTTGGTCTTAGGTCCTGTCAATAGTTTGATTGATGACATTTTTGAACGTTCCGGGCGTTCCAAAATGTAATTGCAATCATCAATACGTTGATGCAACCTGGGTGGAATGAACGAATCATTAACGATTGACACATGTCTAATGTGAACCCTAAGGCTTTTTAACCGACTTCAAAAAGGAGGGGGTATTAAATTCGACTGTATGTCTTTTTTATGTGTGTGTTACCTCAGCACTTTTTTCCGGGTTAACCGATTTTAATGATTCTTTTTTTTTATTTAAAAGCTGGTGCTTTTCGTGTGGTCCCATATAAATTTGATCAAGATCTGACCAGTAGTTTTTGAGTTATCCTTAATAATGTGTATTCAATAGACTTTGAATATCTAGATTGATGATGATGATTCTCATTTTATTTATATTGAAGTCGGTTGTACAAAATTTTTAATTTTACCACTTGTGTTGTAATTTTTCGTATTTCACACCAACGAGATACAACACTCGAGTTCTATTAATTATTTATATCTACATACAAAAATTTACGCCATACCACCCATTGGCCTAGAGGGGTAGGCAGAGACTACGGGGTTTCATTTGGCACGTTCCTGACACACCGCTACTTTCAAATTCATATATGCACGTGCTACTTGGTTATGTGTACTCTTAATTTAGCCCAAATAAAATATTGACCTCAATATCAATATTTACGATAGTTTAGATATAGATACTATGTTACTTGCGTCTCGAAAAAGACTGTAATGCGTTCTTTACATTCCCTTTTTTATTTCTATTAAGATATAGAATTACAAGAAAAATTTTATTTCGTGAAAATTATAACAAAAGCAATTATAGCAATTATATAATTATATATTATAGAAAATAGCAAATTGCATCTGTTATCATTTTAACTAGTTAAAATTTGTCTTGCGCATTTTTTTGAATATTTTAATTTTTTGAATATCACTGGTTCTAATCTACGAAAAACGACAAACTTACAACCAATAAGAAAATATTATGCGTGGTAGAGCTACGCTGCAGCTATATTATGGCTGTAGCACGAATGGGTCGGCTCGATGGGGGAGACCACGCCCTTACAGAATACCAGCGTAAAATAGCAGCTTAATGCTGATGTGTTTCGTATGGTGAGTGTAGAGAACCGGAGTCCCATTTTACTGGAATCGAGGCATTCCATCTCAGTCCTCAGGGGTGAGAGCACATCTGCATTTTGATTCTTAATCTAGTTTAAGTGTAGATGTTTATAGTCATGATTTATGGCCATCAGGTGGATTGTGTGCTTACTGTCATCCCTTATTCTATTAAAAAAAAAACAGTTTTTTATTATTTTTATTACGGCTTAAAATACTACTATTAATAGAATCCAGCGTTTGTTCCATAAAAAATATAAAGTGTGACATCATCGTCGCCATCATCATTACAGCTCTTCACAAGTCCACTGCTGACAGAGGCAAGTAACACCACAAAGCACGTGCCTGAGCCACCTGAATCCATCGACTTCCTGCATATCTTACCAGGTAGTCATTCCATTTAGTGAAGGCCACCCTACATATCCCATACCTACCCGTACGAGGTTGATGCCCATCGGTAGTCGGTTCTTCCAGCTCTATGACCATTTAGTCATATTGTAATTGTATAGCTATGTTGTATATAGTGACATATGATTTAGTAATTATTTGATGTTACTTATGAAATATTCCATTTTTAAATGCCTAATGGTCCTATTATAACTAAATTAAAGTAAAAAAAAAACTAAAAGTATTGTATATTTTTAAATTATTTGTTCGAATTAGTGTTATATAATATTAGACGCTCATCAATTTCGTTTTGTCTTGAACAATATAAATGAACTAACCCGAAGATCGCTCGCTGGTTATCCAAGTACATTCGATTAGACCTAATGGTTCATGACCCTTATTGCGAAATAGTTATTCAGATAGGCCAATTCACGAGCCCCCCTCCTGTTAACTTCGCATACTTCGCAACAGCGGACGTTAGGCGATTTGTTTCTAGAACAAGTTACTACATGGTTAGTGATGAACGAAAGCGTTAGATTTAGCGATAGCGGAATAACATTGATTCGCGTAGTCAAGTTCGCAAGAAACAAACAAAAAAAATCAGACGCAGGACCGACGGCTTTACGTGCCTCCCGAGGCACGTGGGTGAGACACCGCTAACTGGCCGACTCCCGGCAGCTACTAAGATGTATTTAATTATTCTATATTACCACTACAGCTTATCAAAATTCCACTAATGCTAAGATGGAACCCTTCGTTTTCAGTGAAAATAGTTCTGGATCTCTACACTCACCGTACGAAACACAGTAGCATTAGCTGATATTTTACACTGATATTATGTAAGAGTTTGGTCCTGCTCCGGTCGAGTGCACCCATTCGTGCTACTTATAATCTTGATATAGAAGCAGCGTGGATCTGCCATGTATTAAAAAAAATTGCAAATAAAAATTTCATACGTGCCAGTAAGAAACATTTCGCTATTGACGCTTTTATTTGTTTCAATATAATATTACCTGCACTGAAAGTGTCGTTTTAATGAGTACACGTTAACAGAGGACATAATGTGGTTAAAGAATACCCACTTCCCCATATCGTCCCGTGGGTGTCGTAAGAGGCGACAGAGGGAGACAGGCAGGAGATGGGCAGTAGCATTTTCAAAAAAAGCTAAGATAAATTCTCTAACACAATTTATGGAGAAGGCCTACAAATATATATTTAAAGGCTTTCCTATATATTTATACGTGGTAGAGCCACGCTGCAGCTATATTATGGTTGTAGCACGAATGCGTCGGCTCGACCGGGGAAGGACCACGCTCTCAGAATACCAGCGTAAAATAGCAGCATAATGCTACTGTGTTTTCTATGGTGAGTGTAGAGAACCGGAAACCGTTTTTACTGAAAACGAGGCATTCTATCTATATAGTCTATATATAGGCCTCAGGGGTGACAACGTATCAGCGTTTTGATTCTTAATCAAGGATAAATTTAGATGTCTATGGGCCACAGCATCCACTTACCATCAGGTGGACTGTGCGCTCGTTTGTCACCCTGATTCGATTAAAAAGAAGTTCAACTAAGAACTTTTAATGGGCTGTAACGGAATATAGATGGAATAATATATTATAGAATTCGCATAAGCCTTAAGTAAAGTTTACTGTTAATTTATTATAACAATAATTCTATATATATATATATTTGTCACATTTAGTAAAAATAAATGCATCTACATGATAATTCATATAGTCGTAATATCCAAATCACGATAAGTCGTGAAATTTCGAGACTGTTAATAGGAAACAATGACACGTTCTGTTTTATAAACTTAGTAATAAAGGAGGAAACAACTGTTCAGTTAATATTAATTTATGTTTATTATTATTTCTAGCGCTACAATAACAGTTTATGTGTTTGCTACCGCCCGCGTCGCGGTGGAAGTAGGGTTGCCACATCGAGATATTAATATCTCAGGACAATATTCTAATATAGTTGGGCAGTAGAAACATACATTAGACAAAATAAAATTGAGTAATAATTATTAATACTGATTTTAGGTATATTGCGTAACTAAATGTAAAACATTGTACGATTTCTTACTCATAATAGTATAGTAGAATTTGCAATAATTATTGTTATGAGTATAATTACAAAAATTTATGGATTAGTACCAGATAGGAAAGCGGTCAGAAAACAGAACAGATTGTTGGGTACTAGCGGTAAAAATGTGCCACGTATACTTTAAAACCTTAGGACAAGCTTAACCTCTCCGAGATGAGTTCTTTTGTTAATTTAGGGTTAAAAAGTATATTTAAATTTCATTAAAATTAGCTTAAATAGGAAAATACTGGATACCGATATGCCACACATTTGAACCAAATGATTTGCGTCATTGTTCATAATGCATATAGCAAGGCGTGGAATCATTTTCCAGCATCTGTGTTTCCATCTGATTATAGTGTTGGTGCCTTCAAAGCAAACGTGAATAGGTGTGCGCTTCCTCTGCATCACCACTAGGTTGGATAGTAGTCAAGCACTGGCTAGTAACAGATTAAAAATATAACTTGGTGAAGAAATAAAACTGAGCATTATATATCTTCAAAATAAATAAATCGGGGTTGATTCACTCAAAGAAAATTGAAATATCTTCGCATAGTTAATTTCCATAATGATTTTGGGAAGAAAGTATTTTATGACTGTAAATTAAAAATAAAACGTCATTACATCTATATTTTGCTGTCGTCGCTGCAACATTTCAAAGTCAGTAAAATTGCAAGGGCTTTGTTTAGCTGTTTACATAAAGAACTAAATGTAATCTGTGGAACATTCGCACGTGCGTTTTATTTATAAACGGTTGCAGTACGCTTGCGGTTTACGTACGTAAACTTTAACACGGATCGTTAACCTGGACTATGTGTTTTTAAATAGATCTAAGATATCCGTAAGCTGCCATGCGTTGTTGCTACAATAGGGTTATATATATAAAAAACACTAATTTTGCCAATTTTAATACCAAGTGAAACATTTTTATATACATAATCGCGTGTGCGTCCGATAGTTATCGTGTAGTGGTTGTGTATATGTAAACTATTCCATATCATCCCGTGGGTGTCGTAAGAGGCGTTGCCAACCCGCTTGCCAAGCGGAGCAAGCCTATGATAAATATACCTTGAGACCCATGTTCGGCAGTGTTCTTTTATGGGCTATACGGTGACAGCGTCCGTAACTGATCGTGTAACTTCTGATCCATATATATATATATATATATATATATATATATATATATATATATATATATAAATTACGTGTCACGTTGTTTGTCCGCGAGGGACTCCTAAGCTACTCAACTGATTTTAATCAAATTTGCACACCGTGTGCAGTTTGGTACAACTTGAGAGATAGGATAGTTTTTTTGCCCATGCGTGACCCACAATTTTTTTTTGTGAATTTAAGGATTTTTAATAGGACATGACAAATTGTCGTCGAAAAGGGTAGAACAACGTCTGCCTGGCAAGCTAGATATATATATATATATATATATATATATATATATATATATATACTAGCTTCTCCAGGCAATTTGCATAGCTATGTTACAGTATAAAATAATCTTTTAGTAACATAGTTACATCTGTGAGTAAAGATGGAATGAAATGAGTTAAGATTAATGAGATGAACAGCAGAATCTTCGTGATAATGGTAAATGATAGCTCAAAATAAAAAGAAAATTCGGTTGCCAATCCGCCTGTTAAACGTGGCAACTATGGTAAATATCCCACCGGTGACAGTGAAGCAATCTATCGGTGAGGAATATTTTAGGCACTGGTCTCTAGGTGGGATGTAATGAACAAATGATAAACCAATTAAGAATATTTGTCAAAAGCTCATATAAAGCTTTGTGTATATGTCGATCACGGTATGTTAACTTGTAATTAGAAAATAAATAATTTCTTTTTTAAATATTAGTAATTTTATGTAAGTTTTTATAAAGCTTTGTGTATATGTCGATCCCGGTATGTTAACTTGTAATTAGAAAATAAATTATTTATTTTTTAAGTTTTAGTAATTTTATCAATTCACAATAATAATATTCCTTTTAATCACTCCTGGTATGCTTGAGGCACCTGTGACAGGAGTGGTTCACGCCAGTAGTCAAATGACGTATTCGAACCCACGACCTTTGGAGTTCGCGATCCGCGCATTGCCATTAGGCTACTGTCGCTAAGCGTGAAACCCATTTTAGATTATGTTTTAACGCCCTAATATTTTACTATGCTACGTAGTCTGCAATAAAAAATTGTTACTTGGTCTGCAATAGAAAATAATGTACAAACCACCCTTATTTGAAATCGGTTAATTGAAATCATAATTTGATAAACGGCGGCTATTTCAGAAAAGAATATTAAAGTATTTAGAAAGCTTCTTTTATATCTGTGACGGCGAAAATATTACGTTACAGGCCTGAAATTATTTTCAAAAAGTGTGATTTGGCGGGAATTTGGCTGGAGGCGGATTGTTGCTACTGTGTTATTGCTTAATTAATGGTTTGAATTAGATTTCGATACGAAAAAAAAATGATAATTGGTATATTAAATGTCTGCACGTGTGAACTGTTAGAGACCAGAACTATAAAAACGATGAAACAAGTTCTCCGATGGTGAAGTTATCGGTTGTCTACGGGCTCAAGCTGTCATCAAAATCTCCCAAAAACGACGCATCAACATATTTTATTTTGTAAAGAAGTTTTTTTTTTAATAAATTAGTGTAAAGGATTTCCTTTTATACTTGACACTGACAAAAGTACAGCAGTACGAGTTCATTATAAAAGAAAAAACACTTTTTATTTACTCACATCGTTATTGTTGTAGTACTGGTCCGACTCGGGGTCTCTGTACTTGCCGGTGATGGGTAGCCCGATTTGCACCTGTTGAACAAAAAATTACACTTGACTCTTTCTTTAATACCCAAATTTTACGAAAATCACCTACACCGTACTCACCTTCGATTTAGTTCTACTCCTCGCTCGTCCGCGTCGCGATTCCACGGCGCTGAAGACCAGCGCAAATATAAGTATTGAGAGCATGCTTCTTAGCAACATTTGGTTGGATCTGTCGCCACCGATGCGTCTAGTCAGTCGCCTCTGTCCATGGGAATGGCGGCCCCGCTGCTCGCGGAGTACTGTCGGGCTGTTCTCGCATACTCAATTGATTAATGGCGGAGGATCCCGAAAGAGGGACCCGTCGCCCCAGTGACGTGGTACCAGCAATTTGTTTCGCGATTCTGGCGACGCTTCGAATTGACGGGCAATTTGAGCAGCTTGGAGATAGGTCACTTTTAAACCCGCTACTTGTTTCGCCAACTCGCTATTGTCTTCTAGAATTTTCAGTGATGCAAGAAAGTGGTCTCTATTAGAGTTTGACCTAAGATACGTAATTTCTGTATTAATTTTTAAGGTTTAAATTACGGGAGTGTTGCCCATTGCACATTATTTATTATTCATATATAATTAAGTATTAATCATTTGCGAAATTATCACATTTTTATCTAAAACATTTTACAATAGGTACATATTTCTAATGTTGTTACCGTAATGATGTCAACATAATTAACCGTGTAATGGCAATTTAAGTATGTCTACTAACATCCAAGGGATGATATAGGGATATCATGTTCCCATATCATCCCTTGGATGCCGTAAGAGACGACTGAGGGAAGCTGTAACGGAAGAACACAACATAATAAAATACTGCGGTTGCCCAACCGCCTGATAAACGTGGCAACTATACCAAAATCCCTCCTCTTAGGCAATCAATGAGGGCGGCTATAATGGACGAAATAGATGGCTGTCATAATAATTAGGCCAGTAATTATATTCAAAAATCGGTGCGAATAAACTCGTATTATCAACCACTGTTGACTGATAAACTGTGACCCGCGCTTGATAACCTTTGATTGTAACGATTTTTTTTACTCAAATATATTCAGCAACTTGTGTATATATTTTTAATATATATTCACCTATCATATCATTAATATAACGTTAACAACTGCAATCAAATGGTGTCGAAAGAAATGGTGGCCCATAAATACTCTTAATCAAGGATTAATGTGTCTATGGACTACCATTTCTTTCGACACCATTGCGACACTAAGTATTGTGTATTTATTATATGAAAGGGAAATATAGATTAAAAATAGACAAATTTAAGTTACTATATTCCAATATCATATGTGTTATATCGTGTGTGTAGTGAACCGAGACATTTAATCTTAGTTCTCAAAGGTGAAAACACTCTGTATTTTTAAGCTTAATCTAGGATAAATCTAAATCAAAATGCTGAGCGTTTTCACTTTTGAGGACTAAGATGGAATGCTTCGTTACCAGTAGAAAGTGATCTTCGGTTCTTATCACACACCATCCGAAACACAGCAGTAGTGTTCTGCTATTTAACGCTGGTATTTTGTACGAGCGTGTGCCTTTCCTGGTCAAGAAAACCCGTTAGTGCTGCAACCATGATATTCATCGTGGAATTACAATATGAATAGATTTGTGATATGTGTTTCCCAATATTGCTTATAATTTATATTATAATTTATCTACGGTCTTATGTAATACGTTTCCCAATATTGCTACTTTGTCTCCAGTCATAACATTTGTGTAGGGCAAGAATAGGTTATAGATATAATCAATATTTGACAACAAGGAACTCGGCGGGTCTTCACCTCTTTATCATCGATATTTCAAACGGTTTGCTTCATCTTTTGTAATGCTTACAGCAGTGTGAGTAGGTGTACGAGTATTTTGCCGGTGTCTCTCTTTCCGCCCGAAAACAATCTGTGCGTCTTCAAGACAAGCGTGAATAGGCTTTTGTTACGATAAGACATTGTAATTTACCATTTAGAGCCCCATCACCACTCACCACCATGTGAAATTTTGGTTAAGCACTGACTTTTTTATAAAATAAGGGTGACAAACGAGCACACAATCCTCTTGTTGGTAAGTGGATGCTGTGGCTCATAGACTTTATTTATCTTCGATTAAGAATCAAAACGCAGATGCGTTGTCACCCTTGAGGACTAAGATGGAATGCCTCGTTTCCAGTAAAAAAGGTCTCCGGATCTCTACACTGACCATATGAATCACTGCATTATTCTGTGGGAGCGTGGTCCTTTCCCGGTCGAGCCGACCCATTCGTGCTACAACCATAATATAGCTGCAGCGTATACTACCACGTGTAAATGGTTTACAATGAGTAAAAAGGAAATATATATATATATATATATATATATATATATATATATATATATAGACAAGTGAGAGCACTACACACTGCCGTGTAGTTTCGGCGTAAAATATTCCACTACACCATATCATCCTGTTAGTATCGTAAGGGACCACAGAGGGAAACTGAATTCGGAGGTGGGAAGTCACCTTCCTGAAAACAACTCAATTACCGTTATATCCTGTATAAGTTCCCTGCTAAAATTAGGCTTCCCACATAGATTGCATCATAGGGATGTATTTGCCATAGTTGCCACGCTTGGCAAGCGGGTTGGCAACCGCAGTGTTGTTATTTTTGTCGTTATTAGGAAAACGCTGCTGCACATTTCCTTTTTCTATCTACCGCTTCTTACGAAAACTACAGGATAATATGGGGTAGTGGATACTCTTTTACCGTCACTACACGGTAATAACTCAATAATACCTAATAATAACAAAAACTGCGGTTCTCCGTCTGTCTGGCGTGGGAACCATAGCAAATGTCCTTCCTGTTAGGTAATCTATGAGACCTATGTTCAGTCCTGTAATGACTGAATCATCATTATCATTATAACAGTCCATCACAATCCACTGCTAAATATAGGCCTCTGAAAATACCACAAAGCACGGTCCTGAGCAACCTGCATTCGTAGATTCTCTTACTAGGTCGCCCCTTCATCTAGTGGGACTCGAGAACCTTTCCAGAGAGAATACATGAATGATATTTTTATATTAATAAAACTGGAAAGAACGGATACGTAAGCTGTAGTGGCAATGGGCCGGCCATATAGCTCGAACAACCGACCACCGATAGGGAAGAAAGGTTCTCGAGTGGCATGCTCGCCAGGCGAAGTGTGGGGCGGTCTTCCACTGTATGGAGTGACGACCTGGTAAGACACGCGGGAATTCGATGGATGAAGGTGGCTCAGGACCGTGCTTTGTGGCATTCCTTGGGGGAGGCCAATGTCCAGCAGCGGACTTGTGAAGAGCTGTAATAAACAAAAGTGGTTTAGTTAGTTTTAATAAAATTCCATTTTCGATTAATTCTCTCTTTCTTGGTAACTTATTGTTAAATTTTTAACAGAGGCATATGGAACGTACCCTTCATCACCAACTGTTACCTGATGAAGATCGAGTTATTCCGCACGCCGTCAGCCAAGAGTGTTTCCTACTCCAAGGAAGAAATCGACCCTGATATGGCCTTCTGCGCAAGTCTGCGGGATCTCGTAAGTAGTTACGTTCAGTCTTACTATCATTCTTGAAGAAAGAATCATAATCAATTATTCTATACTGAAAGTAATTTTACGGATATATTATCGCGATTAATTTGACTTGTATTGATTAAAAACGAGAGAAATTCAACGCGATACGAGGCGGATCTGAATATTTCGGGAATCAAGGAAGTGACACAACATTACTATTTAAAAAATGTATTTATTGCTTTTCAAAGTAATCTCCGCGAAATTTGACACATTTTTCCATACGATGGAACCAATCATTGAAGCAACCATTCCATTCAGAAGTTGGGGTCTCCAAATTGGCCGTTTTGTAGGCATCCACAGCTTCTTCAGGTGATGAAAATCTCTGTCCACGCAATTTATTCTTTATTTTAGGGAAAGTATAGAAATCATTAGGGCTTAGGTCGGGGCTGTACGGCGGATGGTCTAATAATTCTATGTTTTCTTGCTCTAAAAAGTCTTTCGTTCTGTGTGCGGTGTGAGAACTCGCATTGTCGTAATGAGGATGATGCGGCGGTTGCAGTTCTCTTTACGGAGTTCAGAAACGACCTGTGGCAAACAAATGCTAGCTTATCATTCTGCATTAACCATTCTTTGTCCCTCAAGAGGAATAGTAGTAACATGGCCGGTTTTGGAGACAAACGTGGCCACCATTTTTTTTTTGCAACACTCCGTGAACGAACAATTTTTTTCGGCTTTAACTTATTTTCGAACACGGTACGCGTATATCCAGGATTTGTCATCTGATTCGATGTTGTATACAGCATTTGAGGATCCTGCGTGGAATCTTTCGAGAGTTCTGACGCACCAAGTAACGCGAGCCGCTTGTTGCTCTTCACAGAGCGAATGCGGTATCCATCGGGAAAATAACCTTTTTACACCTAATTGTTCATGCAAGATTATTAGTGATATTTTGTATTTGACTCATGCCAATGTCTAAAGTTGCCTAAATTTTGCGGGATGTCACATGTCGATCTTTCTCAATCAGCTTACGCACAGCATCAACGTTTTCTTGGGTGACTGCAGTTTTTGGACTACCTTGACGGGGATCATCACTGAGCTTGACACGTCCACGTTGAAATTCAGCAAACCAGCGATAAATTGTGGTTTTGGATGGGGCTTCATCACCAAATGCAGAAATCATCCGGTCAACACACTGTTTTTGTGTTAAACCACTTCGAAAGTCATAATAAATCATGGCTCTTGAATTTTCTCGAGTCAATTCCATTTTCTCAACGACTAAACAAGTTGGACAAAACCTTGTGACAAGACCGGTAATCTTTTTTTGAAATAAATAAATGGTATTCGACTTTTAAAACCAAGGATTTTTAAATTAAAAAGATTTTAATATAACAGGAAAAGTCGAAATATTCCATTCCCGATACTTTTAGTGCAGCCTATGTAATATCCGTAAAATTACTTTTATTCAATGTGTAGTGCTAGTGTCCGTATACTGTGTAGAATAGAATAAATGAATAGAATAATTTTTATTCAATATAGATTACATGTAATTCATATTGAAAGTCATTTTTTACTTTACCACTGTTTTGAAAAAAAAAACCTATGTCCTGGAAGAACCTGCAAGAAACCCAGTGAGACTTTTTTTAAATAAATTTTACGATGTTAATGTGTAACCATTATTCATTAAATACCAAATATTTACAAAATTAATTTTAGAAACAGCTTGCAAGCGACCACCTCATTCCCAGGGGTTATTATCAACCATGTATTTATTGATATCATAATAACCCTTTTATAGAGTTTTTGTTTAATTAAATATTTAAACTTGGTAATAGAGAGACCTTGTATATTTTCTGGGACTTTGTTGTAATAGCGTATGCATTGCCTCAAGAATGAATTAGTGACTCTGTGGAGTGGAGAAACTGGTAGCACCAGCTTGTGTTTGTTCCTAGTGTTTACAGAGTGTATGTCACTTTTGTTACTAAAACTACCTTTACTTTTGCGAACGAACATTAAATTTTCGTAGATATACTTAAAACCCAAAGTTAATATATTTATTTCTTTAAATTTTTCTCTAAGGGACATTCACGGTTTTAAGTTGTAATAAGCTCTTATGGCAGCTGCATTTCTCCACATAGCAAAATTCCATATTATTTTTTTAGAAGAGGGGGAAAACGAGCATGCGGCTCACCTGATGTTAAGTGACTGCCACCGCGCATGATCAACCGCAACACCAGGGGAATTGCAGGTGCGTTGCTGGCCCTTTAGAAAGGAGTAAGCTCTTTTCTTGAAGGTCTCCAGGTCATATCGCTCCGGAAAAATCGCTGGTGGTAAACTATTCCACAGAGAGGTCGTACGCGGAAGAAAACTCCTTTTAAAACGTACAGTGGTGGATCGCCAAGCATCCATATGGTGTGGATAGTACCGGGACGTTTGCCGCATAGTGCGTTCACGAAATTTGGCGGCTGGGATTAATCCGAACAATTCCTCAGAGCACTCCCCATGGTATATGCGAAAGAAAATGCAAAGAGATGCAACATCTCTTCGCAGCGCCATTGAATCGAGCCGATCGGAAAGCACTCGGTCGTCGACGATTCGAGCTGCTATGCGCTGGATGCGGTCAAGTGGGGAGCTGGTACTAGGGAGCCCCAGCCCAGAGATGGGAACAGTGTTCCATGTGCGGCCGAACCTGCGCCTTGTAAAGTTGCAGGCGGTGTGCCGGCATGAAATACTGTCCCGCTCTGCTGAGCACGCCAAGCTTTTTAGACACCAATTTGGCCTTCTCTTCCAAGTGACCATGAAACTGCACGTCACTCGATATGTCGACGCCGAGGATTCCGATACTGGCTGAGGCAACAAAGGCCTTGAAACTGAGGAGATACGACAAAGGGGTTCTTTTTAGCGGTTAACGCGCAAACTTGAGTTCTTCTGGGGGTTAAACTGGACTAGATTTAGTCGCCCCCAATCCGAGACTCTGTTCAGCAAAGACTTGACTTCAGACACAAGTTTGTCCCGGCACTCGGAGATGTTTTCCCGAAAAATATTGGCTCGGCCGGTGTAAAGAGCATCACCAGTGCTGTCATCTGCATAGCAATGAATGTTACGGGTTTGCAACATATCATTGATATGCAGAAGAAACATCGTTGGCGATAGCACGCAGCCTTGTGGAACACCAGCATTAATAGACTTGTAATTGGAGCTTGCACCGTCTACAGCGACCTTGATGCTCCGATCTGCAAGAAAGCTGGTGATCCAATCGCACAATTTCTGGGAAAGCCCATAGGAAGGGAGCTTCGAATGAAGCGCTTTGTGCCAAACCCGATCGAAGGCCTTCGCAATGTCCAAACTAATGGCCAATGCCTCCCCCTTGGACTACACTGCCTCCTCCCATCTGTGAGTTAGGTAGACCGGAAGATCACCAGCTGACCGACCACGGCGAAAACCGTATTGGCGATCACTAATCAGCTGGTGATCCTCAAGGTACCTCATGAGCTGGCAGTTAACAATAGACTCCATTGTTTTGGAGAACAAGGAGGTGATGGCGATAGGCCGGTAGTTGGACGGGTCAGAGTGGTCGCCTTTTTTGGGGATCGGGTGGGCGAAAGCCGTCTTCCATGATTTTGGGACTACGCCTAGGGAGTAGGAGTACCGGAAAAGACGCGTTAAAACCGGTGCCAACTCTGGAGCACACGTTCTCAGTACAATTGGGGGAATTCCGTCAGGCCAACTCGACTTGTACCCATATGACATTGTGTACTTTATGCGGGTGTCGTTAGAGGCGACAGAGGGACATTAAAACGGAAGATGGGAAGCAGCATCTTCCTGATAAAAATTAAAAATGATAAAAATCGCGGCTGCGAACTCGCCGGCTAAGCGTGGCTACTATGGCAAAATCCTGAGCCTATGTTAAGCAGTGGAGGTTTATAAACTGTAATGGAATAGATGTAAGAAATCAATTGTTCTTTACAGGGTATCATGATGCATGTTAGCAACGAGCGGGAACTTGGCCACCTGGTGAATCCGGAGACTTTTGACATCACACGGACGCATCCGGACATTTACCAAGTTCTAGACAATAAGTTAGAGTGGGAGCAACGATACCTGCATGTGGATTACGCGGTCAACTTCGAGGAGGGACGCGAACATCTAATGGTAAGTGCCGAAGTAGAAGAATGTATTAGGTTCAATTTAGAATCCATTGGATTCGTGCTAGGGCTAATAAGGGAATGCTGGAGACAAACCCTTTTCGGGGGATATCGAGCTAAGGTTATAATTTGTTGAGCTTCGATTTTTAGCCGACTTAAGAATATAACGAGGTATTTTTTGTATGTATTACGCGACATTTGCCAACTAAATTTTAATTTTGTTCATTTAACCAGCTGTATTTCATTTTTAAATCTCAGTATACAATACGTATTATCTATGCTGTCAACTGTAGGTATAAAAAAGTAAAGTTGCAGCCTATATACGTCCCACTGCTGGGCACAGGCCTCCCCTCATTACTGAGAGGGTTTTAGGGCGAGGAAGTGTCCGCCGCGCTGCCCCAATGCGTTTTGGCGAACTTCACATGTCTTCGAAATTTTTTTATTCCTCAGACATGCAGGTTTCCTCACGATGTTTTCCTTCACCGCCGAGTACGAGGTATATCAGCCCTTAAAATTGCAACTAACAATTTCATTGGTACCGGCGGAGATCGAACCCGGGTTACTCGCGTCAACTATATATTAGTATATAAATCTATGGCGCCAAAGTTTACTCCGTGCGACTGTTTGACCACAGACTAATTATGTGTTTGACATTGGCAGTATGAACGTAAACAATTAATGTTTTACTTTATTTAATGAATTTGTAACACATATTATAATAAATTTTTGCTTTCTGCACTCCTTCTTCATATAAACTTTAGCTGTGCCAAATGTTACAGTCTTTCGTGTTCGCATTATGCTTGAAAAGACGTACAAACTTTTCTCTTCAAGAATTGATATATAAAATTCTTGTGAGTTATTATATGTGAATTATTCAGTTCATACATGTAACCTCTTATTTTTCATCTGTTTATCTCTATATCCATTTATGTTTTGTACGATTTTTATGACAGCCATGCCCCGACGTGTACTGGTTCCCGTTGATGTCAATGCGCTTCTGCAACGAGTGGATTGCGATCATGGAGGCCTTCGGTCAGTGGAGTGACGGTTCCAATAACGTAAGTATTTTAATATGCAATTTTTGTATTAATTACATAGTGTGAATTAATTATCAATCGAGTTGTATTTTTTTCTATTTTGCTATTGTTGTTGGCAATTTGGACTTGATATAACAGGACATGTTATGTAAAAAAAGGTATGTTCTCAGCGCAGGTTCTTAAACTATTCCTTTTGATTGGGTTTTGGGTAGTTGTAACTCTCAAGTGATTTTTGTCTATTAACAGCTTTGTTTCATACTAACAGCAAACCTTGTAAAATTGTTTGAGAATGGAAATTAATGACGTCATAGTCTCAAGTTATCAAATAAACATCTACTGTGTTAATTATAAAAATAAACGCAAACTTATCAAAGATTTAATCTTTAAGACTTACGACATGCTTTAAGTTGCTCACTTTTTCTTCACTAATTGTCAATAGACGGAGACAAACACAGAGTTATTTATACTCAAGTAAACGATCCTAAACGGTTATCTGTGTGGACGCTAGTTTATCTTTTTTATTTTAAAATTAAACATCCATAATAACCTACCTCGTACCCAAACGAATCTAGGTTTGAGTCGTTATTAAAAGTTAAATTTATTTTAAAGATTGATCCCTCTCCCTTCTTCCGGCTTTATTCCATTTCGGATCAGCTTACCTAAGCTTCAGTCTCCAGGTGATCTATTAAGAGTCGCTATTATATCCGTATAAGTTTTTCGAAGTCTTTTTTACGTCAGAAATCATAGATTGATAGAAACAAAATCACAGAAACACTGCAATAAGGGAAGAGCTTATTTTCTACTTTATATGGCATAACAATTATAGTCATGTCAACTCGATTTGGAATACTATATTTTTGTGAGTTTAGTATTAGCACGGCTTAGACCTTACAATTGTGAAACGCCTTTGATGTCAGGCGATGCCGCCACCCGCTTAGTATTGACGTGGCCATCGTGTATTCGTGAATGGAAATAAAACAATTTTGGATATTATAATATTCATTATCATTTATTACCATTATTTACATACTTATGAGTTAATAACATTTATCGAATGAGATCATTTTTTATTACTTCAAGAAAAACACATTTACAAGTTGTTGCACTGCCAAATATTTTCGTGACAATTTCTTTTGTATTCGCATTCGGATAAACAAGTTATTCTAAAAAGATGCCCAAAATCTCAATTTTACTTAGTAACACATATAATTATAACAGTAATTCACCATTCTAGATATTATATTTTTCGAAAACGGCAATCAAAATTAGTTAAACAAATACATACTATAAACCACGCTCGCGCCAACCGCATGTATTGTCTATCAGACTCAGTGAAGTGCACTAGCACAAGGTGGGCCCGCCAACTGCCCCGCAGTGCCCCCACAGTTGCTCTGGACAAGTTCATTCGTTTCCCAACAGTGAGGTCTTCAAACTGCATTGCAAACAAATGCATGTATTAAATATGTTATTAATCTACTAGTTGAACCCACATTATTAATCTTCATAGAGGATCATTAGGTGTCATTTGGCCCCAGCATCCACTTATCATCAGGTGGACTACGTGCTGGTTTGCTATTGCACCCTAATTCTATGAAAAAAATGATGACCATACCTGCCATATATCTATTATTATTATAATTATATCGAAATCTTCAAATCTAATTTTAAAAAGATTCTTCTTCCTATTCCAGGACAAGCGTCTGGAGAGTGGCTACGATGCAGTTCCCACCCGTGATATCCACATGAACCAAGTAGGGCTGGAGAGGCAGTGGCTGCATATCCTCAAGGAGTACGTCCGTCCTCTACAGGAGATGGTCTTCATTGGCTACTACCATAACGTAAGCGACTCTTTCTTTTACATAATAATCAGTTGTCAAAGGACGATCTTCGTACCAGACGTTTGCGTCTGTTAAGCGAGTCATAGACTACGCAGGTGGATATTTAATCTGCGTATCAAAACTTAATTATCTGAAAGTATCACACACGAAAATACGAAATGATGTATGATATACTTGTCTTTTGGACCGGATTGTTAATACAGAGTGTAACCTTGTAGTGTATGTGTAGTGTGCAATTTAAACGAAAACACCGTACTGCCAGAGAATTAGTTTATTACTGATTCATTCCTCTAGTTTCAGTGGACAAGCTCGTGGAAACTGTCCATGCGGTTAGAGCTAAGCTCTGCAAGACCGGCCGCAGAAGAACACAAAAACTCTCCGATCACACTCTTAATCTCATGGCTGTTAGACGGGAGTTACAGCTGCAGTCTTCAGCAGATTTAACAGCATACAGGCAACGGAACAGATGCTTGCGGCGGGACTTACGCTACTTCAATACAGATCGTATTGAAGAAGCGATTAAGCGGAACCAGAACTCCAAAGTCTTTGCCAGAGATCTGTGTGTCAGAAAGAACCGACTGTCAAAGCTGAAGGCTGAGTGTGGCAGCATCGTTTCCGGGACAACTGAGATTCTGAGTGAGATTGAGAGGTTCTATGGGCAGCTGTACACATCATCGTTGGAGCCACACGCAAGTGTGAGTAACGATGCAAGAGCAAGTCTTATCCGACACTATTCCGATGATATCCCGGACGTCAGTCTGAAGCGAAATTAGAATGGCTCTCCAGCACCTTAAAAACGGCAAGTCCCCGGGCGAGGATGGAATTACAGCGGAGCTTCTGAAAGCGGGTGGAAAACCGGTACTTGAAGTCCTTCAGAACCTCTTCAATTTCGCCCTCCATGTTGGCACTACTCCCGAGGCGTGGAACAGAAGTGCGATGGTCTTGTTCTTCAAGAAAGGTGACAACGCTCTCTTGAAGAACTACAGACCGATTTCCCTTCTGAGCCGCATCTACGTGCTGTTTTCGAGAGTCATTGCGAATCGTCTCGCACGCAGACTCGACGACTTTCAGCCTCTCGAACAAGTCGGTTTCCGAAAAGGCTTCAGTACCATAGACCACATACATACCCTTTGGCAAATTGTACAGAAGTCCAAAGAGTACAATCTGCCACTTTACCTGGCGTATGTAGTCTATGATAATTGATTCCATCGAAATTTGGACGCTGCTACAGTCTCTTCAGCGGTGCCAAGTTGACTATCGGTATATCGAAGTGCTGAAGTGTTTGTACAGTAGGGCTACGATGGCTATCCGAGTACAGAAGTTCACTATCCAACTGCAGAGAGGTGTAAGACAGGGTGACGTTATATCCCCGAAACTCTTCACCGCTGCATTGGTAGACGTTTTCAAGCTACTGGACTGGAAAGGATACGGTATTAACATCTATGGTGAGTACATCACTCACCTTCGAGTTGCCGACGATATAGTCCTTATGGCAGAATCGCTGGAGGACCTTAGCACTATGCTCAATGACCTCAATGGTGGCTCCCAACGGATAGGTCTTAAGATGAACATGGACAAAACAATTCTTCAAAACATTCGCATCAACCCTTTACAAATACAGAGCACTTCTCGTTGTTGACGAGTACGTTTACCTGGGGCAAATAGTCCGACTAGGTAAGTCCAACTTCGACCGAGAGGTCAATCGACGGATTCAACTCGGCTGGGCAGCGTTCGAGAAATTACGACACATCTTGTCGTCAGGTATACCTCAAAACCTGAAAACTAAGTTGTACAACCCGTGCATGTTGTCAGTGATTACCTATGGAACTGAGACGTGGTCCTTCACTGCTGGCCGTATGAGGACGCTCAAAGTCGCTCATTGAGCTATGGTGAGGGTTGTGCTCGGGGTTTCTCTGCGTGATAAACTTAGAAATAAGGATATCCGCAATAGAACCAGATTGGCAGTCATAGCCCAAAGGATTTGTAAGCTGAAGTGGCAATGGGCCGGCCATATAAAAAAAGGTACTCGAGTGGCAGCCTCGTACTGGTAAGCGAAGTGTAGGGCGACCCCCCACTAGATGGAGTGACGACCTGGTAAGACATGCAGGAAGTCGATGGATGTAGGTGGCTCTGGACCGTGCTTTGTGGCATTCTTTGTGGGAGGCCTATGTTCAGTAGTGGACTTGTGAAGGGCTGTAATGATGATGATGATGATGATTCATTATTTCGAAGTACCTGTGCGCATATACATCATCCTCTTCCGCATTAATTTGAGAACTTAATAATAACAAAAAAAGGTAATTTATAATTTTTGTTTTCTTTTTTCTTCAGTTTTGATATAGAATAATATAATACACAGTAGAATGGCTGTCAACCTTATTTTGTACGAGATTCAGCGTCGCCGGAAGCACACATACAGGCAATTACGTCGTATTATCAGTTAATGACTACTACAAACCCGATTCGCTGTGTTGACAAACGGATTTTAATTATTATTTATATGTAAATAGCGTGCAATTTGGCATTTTCTAAATAATTTGCATGCGAAATTTGGAAACGATCGTAACGTCAAAACACATCTCGTGTTGACATTTATAGTCTTGTGGCATTTTAGTGGCTACACGGGCTCCGCCCACACCCCCGTTCTATTGTGTATGTATTATAGTATTCTATGTTTTTTGATTATAACGGAAGCGGGGATGCTTTGTTCAGTATCACTATGTGGAAGGGGAAGGACCGGGTTTAGGTGCAACAGCAGACTCTGGTTGTTCCCCACCATCCTGTCGATCGATAATCCCTTTCACAGAGACACTATGACCATCTGCCACCACCGCCTCGCGTCTATCCGCATCTAGCGTTAAAGTTGGCCCTCTGCCTTCTCGTGAAGATGTGTCGGCATAAGAATGCGTATTCGTGGATGCTGTGCCGTTTGGCGGAGCGTTATTTTTATTATCCGGCATACCAACGGGAGGAGGTGCAGAGGAGATGGCAGTCGGATACTGCGGGTGAAATGCTGATACACAACATACGTCATTTGCGGTCTCGTGTGGTTTGTCTCTGTACGTATATCGCAGCAGTTGGTCTACGTGTCGCTCGCAGAGACCTTGACCAGCAACTGGAACCGCATACATTCTGTTACCTTCTCTACTTACAATTGTAGGCTTTGCACCAAAATGGTTTACGGAACATACAACAACGCGCTCAAACCCTTTCACCAATATTAAATCGCCTTACACTAATATCACAAGATGTTTGCAGGTCCGTGTTCGTAGGCGGTGAAATTATATCTAATCGCGTCGCGGTTCACGACCGAACATTAACGTTTAGGGTGTTTCACCGGTGCTACTGTGAATGCTGCTGCGATATTTGAATAGATATCTTAACAATAATTCATTCTTTCGTTCATAGCTTTTTTTTAGAACGTTACCCCTATACTAAGATTTTCTCTTGTATCGTGGGGGCAGTTTAGAAACACAAATTGCACAAGGACAAACATCCAGACCCGAAAAATGTAGGCCATGCAAATACTTGTTCCGTGCGGGATTCGAACCCGCGACCCCCAGCGCAGCCACTCATTGCTAAGCCACTGCGCCATGGAGTCGTCATTTAAATTATTACTTAACAGCGGCCAACCTGTCTTACTTTTCATACAAACGGTCGTACGTGTTTATGGCGTTGTAATAGATTTTTCTTTGAAATTTTTGAACTAATAGGTATGTTGTGCATTATAACTAGATTTCTATCAAAACAAAGAATCAAAATTTGGAGAAACAAATTCAGTATAAGTCTCCAAAAATCTGCCTTTTTGCACAAAATTACCTGAATTTTGGCCGTTCATAATGTACTCATAAATAGTAAAACCAATGAAAATATTTTGATAGAAAACTGGCAAATTTCTGGCAAATATTTATTTCACAAACTTGTAAGGCTTACTGAAAAACACGTATTTCCTGGAACAAGTTTTATGAAATTTCCGCACACTATTTTCGTTCAATGTTATCGCGTTCTCACTTGAGTGTTAGTCAAGTGGCGGTGAGGTATGTGGGGGACGAGTCGTTCGGGGTTGGGGCGAGGTGAGACGGGGGAGTTGCTGCACGCTCGGCTCTCGGGCCTCTCGGAGTTGTTAGTAGTGTTGCGTGAATAAGTCAACTAGCGCCATCTAGTGTCAGGAACGAGAGCGAGGGGAGCTTTGCGGAAAATGACATCACAAATCTATCAACCGACAGCGCCATCCGAAGAACTAAGTTTCTAGAAAATCTACACTCGCACACTCGTCCCTTTGCGCGCATTTACTTGAATATTCCGGATGCTTCTTTGCTAATTTAAATAAATAGGCGCTGCAAGATGGGATCGAGGCAGTATTGAAGTGGCGAAACAAGCGAAGCTTCGGAGCGGAATAAAATGAATTAGTGTGTTTAATTATTAGTGTTTTAAGTTTTAATTTGTGTAAAGTAAATTAAAGTGTTAATTTAGGTAATTTTATCGCAATTTTTATTGTCCCGAACCTCAAGCTCGTAACAATTGGTGTCAGAAGTGGGATCAAATCATGCCGATTTTACCTAAGGAGGAAACGGAGGGTGTCCGTACCCGAAGTCAACGCCAGCAGGAGACGGACCAACGAGGAGATTTGGTGGTGCAACGCCGCAGATATCTGAGGGCCAGCCGCCGGCCACGGAAGCCGGCCCGTCAGCAGCTTCTACGTCTGTGGCACCTGACTTAGGTGCTCTGATGGTGATGCTATGCAGCAGCTGCAGGGAACAGCGCGGACAGGAGGAACAGGCCCGCCGATTGGAAGAGCAGCTGCGGGGCGGACAAGAGGAACAGGCCCGTCGGTTGGAAGAGCAGATGCTCCTCATGAAGGACCTTCACGCTACCTTCGGGAAGGAGATAAAGGAGGTGAAGGATAGGGTTGCTCAGCATGACAACCGCCTGTCGGAAGCTGAAACCCAAATCGCGAAAGCTGAAAACCGAATCGAGAAAGCTGAAACCCGAATCGACCAAGTAAACAATCGGGTTGACAACGTAATGGCTGACATGAAGAAATCACTAGACGAACTCAAACTTGGGGATGGAACTACAGCTCCCGTAGTAGCTACAGCACCTTCGCTACGTGGATTCAAAGTGCCGCCGTTCGACGGGACCTCTTCCTGGTCGGCCTAAAAAATCCAGTTCGAGACCGTCATGGAGGCAAACGGCTGGAATAAAAGCCAGGCCATGACTGCACTCACCTTAGGCCTGCGCGACCAAGCCTTAACCGTGTTGGAAGCTCTCGGTAAGAAAGTGACCTACGAGCAGCTTCTTGAGGCATTGGAGGCGAGATATGGTGACGCTCACCTGGAACACGTCTTTCGCGCGCAGCTTAAAGATCGCGTGCAACGCAGCAAAGAAAATCTGCAGCAGTGGGCCCGTGAGGTGGAGAAGATGGTTCGAAAAGCATACCAGTCTGTACCTGCGCTCATTGAAGGGAACCTGGTGCAGACATTCATCGACGGCATCCGTGACCTGGAAGTCAGAGCTGCTGTGAGGCTCGGGCACCACGAAACGCTTAAGGACGCCTTGGCCCATGCACTGGAGGTAGAAGCCGTGCGGCAGGATCATCGTTCCCATCGCGTCAGGGAGGTTGCAGCAGCTACAGTTCGTGACCGCAACAAAGGATACAGCCCTAGGTGCTATGGCTGTGGGGAAAAGGGCCATCTCCGATCCAGCTGCCCTAAGCGAACCCTAGAAGGGGAAGGTGAACGATCTCAGGAGGGTAGTGCGGCCAACAGCACCGCCCAGCAGCAGTAGGGAAACGAGTAAAAGCCAGAACTGCGGGGCGTGTGCTGGCTGATGTTAAAAGAGCCCCAAGGATCTCGATCTCACAAACCCACGATGGAAACAGTCTAATCATCAAGGGCGAGGTCAACGGAATGCCGTGTAAACTGACCATAGACACTGGAGCCTCTCGTACGGTTTTTAGTTCCCAACTTACTCTACGACTCCGCATACAACCGAGAACGCATTAATTTGGTAACAGGCACCGGTCAGCGAATACCCGTCCGTGGAGAGAAGGAGATGGAGTTGAAGCTAGGCAACGTGATCTACCTGCATAATGTCACGTGGCTAAAATGGACGACTGCATCCTAGGCCTAGACTTTATGAGGAATAATTGTTGTGAGATCGACGTTAAGCAAGGTGTTTTGAAATGTGGACAGGAGGAACTTTTTATGGAAGGTGCGTTACCAGGGAACGTGTACAGCATTAAGAAGATTGTTCTTCCGCCGAGATCGGAAACGATTGTTCCGGTTAGTCTTCCTCGAAACGCTGGGCAAGCTCACCGTTGTGTACTTGTGGAAAGGGTAAACAATGACCTTCCATGGAAAGTGGCTCGAACCTTGGTCAGGACCACTGACATCTCAGGAGTACGTGTGCTGAACCTTTGCGACCGGGAACAGATTATAGAAAAAGGCACACTGATTGGTACTTGTGAGGAAGTGGATTGGTTACGTCGGTGCCAATATATATCGAGTGGGACCCCCAGCAAGGATGCAGAAACGAGAGTGACCACACTTTTGGAAGACTGTCGCAGTGTCCTCTCCCCGAACGAATTGGTCAAGGCGAAGAAGTTGTTACTCAAGTACGCCGATGTATTCTCATCAAACGATGCTGACATAGGAAAGACTGGCTTAGTTCAACACAAAATAAACACAGGAGAAAAATTGCCTATCCGTCAGCGGCCAAGAAGATTGCCGGTAGCACGTGAAAAGGAAGTGGAAACCATGATTGAAGGAATGATGAAGGATGGTGTTATTGAACCTTCCTCTAGTCCATGGTGTTCACCAGTGGTGCTGGTGAAGAAGAAGGATGGCAGCATGCGGTTTTGTGTTGACTACCGCCGTCTGAACGACGTTACGAAGAAGGACAGCTATCCCTTGCCAAGAATTGATGACACGCTGGACATGCTTACAGGAGTAAAGTGGTTTAGCACGCTGGATCTAAAAAGTGGCTACTGGCAAGTTGAAATTGACCCTAAGGACAAGGAGAAAACTGCGTTCTCGACGGGAAAGGGTCTGTGGCAATTTAAAGTAATGCCGTTTGGGTTGTACAATGCTCCAGCAACGTTTGAAAGGCTGATGGAACTTGTACTTACCGGGCTAATTGGCGATGCCTGTCTGGTCTACTTGGATGACATCATCATCGTAGGCCGTACGTTTGAGGAACACCTTCAAAACCTGAAACGCGTGCTCATGAAGATTCAGAGTGCCAACCTCAAGTTGAGCCCGAAGAAATGTTCACTATTCCAACGGCAAGTTAACTTTTTGGGGTTTGTAGTATCAGAAGAAGGTATCCGCACAGATCCAGAGAAAATCGCCGCTGTCAAGGATTGGCCGGTTCCAAAAGACAAGACGCAGGTTAGAGCATTTTTGGGTTTGTGCTCCTATTACCGGCGATTTGTGAAGAACTTTGCAGATATAGCCAAACCTCTGCACAAGTTAACCGAGGAGAAGCGACATTTCTGCTGGGATGAAAGTTGCAATATCGCATTCCAGGAGCTCAAGGACCGTCTGTGCAAAACACCTATTTTGGGATACCCTGATGCAAGCAAAGAATTTATAGTTGACACAGATGCAAGTGATATAGGACTTGGCGGTGTGTTGTCTCAACGGAATGGTGACCAAGAGGTCGTGATAGCGTACTTCAGCAAGTCGTTGTCAAAACCGGAAAGGAACTATTGTGTCACAAGACGCGAATTGCTCGCTGTGGTAAAGTCGTTGCAGCATTTTAGCAAATATCTTCTGGGACGAAAATTTCACTTACGAACTGACCATGCTGCACTAAAATGGCTATTGCAGTTTAAAAATCCAGAAGGACAAGTTGCGAGGTGGATTAAACTACTGCAGGAATACGACTTTGAGATCGAACATCGCAGCGGAAAATCTCACGGCAACGCAGATGCATTGTCAAGAAGACCTTGTCCTGAAGATTGCAACCATTGTACTAGGCAAGAGAGTAAGGAAGAGGTATCCGTGAGGATGCTCAGGACGGACCACCTCAGCAACGAATGGAAGGACAGCTTACAACATGCACAGCAGGAAGATCCGGACATCAAGCCGATTCTGGAATGGATAAAGGCCAGTGCTCCCAAGCCTAAGTGGAGCGACGTCTCAGCAATGAGTTCGACCACTAAAAGCTATTGGGCCCAGTGGGACAGCTTGCTGCTTCAGGATGGAGTTCTGTGCCGTAAATGGGAAAATGTTAGGGGAGACAGCTGTCATTTGCAAATGGTTGTCCCTAACTAAAGTACCGGATGTTCTACAGCTGTACCATAATGATTGTTCCGGAGGCCATCTGGGAGTTAAACGAACTCTACTGAAAATCCGAGAACGGTTTTATTGGGTCCACTGTCGAAACGATGTCGAGGACTGGTGTCGCAAATGTACAAGTTGTGCGGCTGTAAAGGGACCTCAGACTCGTAGTAGAGGTGCATTGAAGTTGTACAATGTTGGTGCACCATGGGAGAGAATAGCCATTGACGTGGCGGGGCCGTTTCCGGAGAGTGAAAGCGGTAACAAGTATTTCATGGTTGTGATGGATTACTTCACTAAGTGGCCAGAAGTCTTCGCCATTCCAAATCAAGAAGCTTCAACAGTTGCAGATAAACTAGTTCATGAAGTCTTCTGTCGTTTTGGAGTACCTTTAGAGATCCACAGCGATCAAGGAAGGAATTTTGAGTCTCAAATATTCCAGGAAACTTGCCGAGTTATGGGTACTCATAAAACAAGAACGACTTCTTATCACCCGCAATCTGATGGAATGGTGGAACGATTTAATCAGACATTGGAGAGGTACCTAGCAAAAGTTGTAGACAATCGGCAACGAGATTGGGACAAGCACATACAACCGTTTTTGTTGTCATATCGAAGTTCTGTTCACGAAAGTACAGCAGTGACACCAGCTTTCGCAAACTTTGGAAGAGAATTACGGCTGCCTGCAGACCTGATCACCGGGATACCACCTGATGCCCCGCGCAGTATAACCGATTATGCAAATGACTTGCGGAACAAAATGAATGACATTTATGAGCACGTCAGACAATCGGGCCAGCAAATGTCTGAGAAAATGAAAACCCGGTACGACCGCAAAATGAACAATAAAGGGTTCAACGAAGGTTCATTAATGTGGTTGCACAATCCAGTCCGCAGCAAAGGGAAATCTCCTAAGCTTCAAGCTAAATGGGACGGCCCGTACCGGATTGTAACCAGGATCAACGATGTGACCTACCGGATACAGAAAGGCGCAAGAGGGACTCCTAAGAACGTCCATGTGGATCGCTTGGCGCGTTATTATGGGACCGATAATGCTCGGGACGAGCATGTCTTAGGAGGGGGCAGTGTTGCGTGAATAAGTCAAGACTAGCGCCATCTAGTGTCAGGAACGAGAGCGAGGGGGAGCTTTGCAGAAAATGACATCACAAATCTATCAACCGACAGCGCCATCCGAAGAACTAAGTTTCTAGAAAATCTACACTCGCACACTCGTCCCTTTGCGCGCATTTACTTGAATATTCCGGATGCTTCTTTGCTAATTTAAATAAATAGGCGCTGCAAGATGCGATCGAGGCAGTGTTGAAGTGGCGAAACAAGCGAAGCTTCGGAGCGGAATAAAGTGAATTAGTGTGTTTAATTATTAGTGTTTTAAGTTTTAATTTGTGTAAAGTAAATTAAAGTGTTAATTTAGGTAATTTTATCGGCAATTTTTATTGTCACGAACCTCAAGCTCGTAACAGTACGTTTATCAGAATTTGTTGACTAAAAAGCGCGTACGCGAATGCTGCTGTTGTATTTTAATTTTAGTGAATTCTGTTTTACCTACTACAACGGTCTTGTTTTTGTTTATATCGGACCCTGTTTTGGCTTGCGAAAGGTTTAGTGTTGTGAACAACAGAAATTATTGACTCACGTTTCCCACGCAAACTGCCAATGAGAGATAGACTCGATGATTGACTGTATTAGATGATAATAATTAAATTATTTCTAAATTTTCAATCACTTCTGACAGTTTAAAAACTATTTGTGTTCGGAAAACGGAATCTCGACAACTGGGTTATAAGGTACGTACATGTTAAATAATTAGGTACGTTACCTAATTTCCGCATCCTCTAATACAATACTAATACGGACAAACTTGATAGATAAAGAATTTATTCTGCTCCTACTAGTCCTAAGCAGAATAAATCATTTACCTTTACTTTTTCATGCTGATTTACGTATATGATAGTCGAACAAAAAAAGTCGAACGGAACTCCCTGCTAAAACAAAACTGAGTCTGGTCTATGTGTGAGTATTGACGTTTGCGCGTGTAATGGTTGACTAATGTGTGAATGTGTCCGGGCTTGTATGCACGACGACCTTTTAAAAAAACCAGTTTATACGGATCTCTCATTGTACGGGAAATTGATAGAAAGCGAGACCATTGTATATGGTAATGTCTTGCTTTATATGTTTACTGTTTTTTACTAGTACTAAATGTAGGTATACAGCTGTCCTGTATGCAGAGAAATTTACAAAACTATGGCTATGCGCACGCGAGGACATAGTTGCGAGACGCGCGCGTGCGATTCAATATTAATATCATGAATGGCTCACTAGCTAGCGGTCTACCGCCCGCGAGTGAGCGGCAAAAGTTAACGAATGCTAACCGAGCGCTCAGGCGCTATCTCTCTCTTTTCGCTTTGCCTCTTTTTCTAACATTGCACTGCATGAAACAACAAGCTTTTCAACCATACTCGCGTTGACGATAGACGGGCCGGGAAGTGCCCTCTTAAGATACATTTGAGCATTTTTTTACAAGTGCGTACGGAATTTTCGGCTTTGCCAGTAATATATAAGGTGTTCTAAGTAATACATAAGGTAATATTTGCCATTAATATAAACCATTAATATATAAATAGAAGACGTCATAAATTTGATGCTATTAATTTTGCAAATTTTTGAAATTTATCATTACATATTTTTGGATCGTTATCTGAAATTTATAAAGTAGATAGTAACCAAAAGTACAGAAGAAATATTTAAGTTATTACCTATTAAATTTTAGTGGACATATTGGTGCACATGTGCACATGCACATTGGAGCCATTTACTATAACTATGTCCAAGGACGAGGTACGTGCTGCGTCCGTGTTGCATGTAGTCAATGATCGCTCGATAGCAGACTCGATTCCTGGCCACCACATCTTAACGTTTATTAATAAATCACCATTATGAAGCTCTTCTAACATACGTCCCCCATATATTTTTTGACTGCCTCGTTGGTCTAGTGGTTGTATTAGTGCGACTGCTGATCATGAGGTCCTGGGTTCGAATCCCGGGTCGGGCCAAAAAATTCAATTATTGAGTTTTTCCGTCAAGAAATTCTCAGTAGCTGCCCAGAGTCAGGAAGTTGACGGTGTCTCACCCCCGTGCCTCGGAAAGCCCGTAAAGCCGTTGGTCCTGCACCTGATTTCTCTCCGGTCGTGTTGGTTTACCGTCCCATCGGATTATGAGAGTGAGGGAAAAGAGTGCATCTGTACTTGCGCATACACTTGGGCACTATAATCCTGTCTTGCACCGATGGCTAGTATCTGTTAAAGCTGACCTCCGTGACAGAAATTCGGTCTGGAGGACATTATTATATTATTTTGGAATAACAATAGGGTATTTTACACCATGTAAAATAAAATCAAAAAATATATTTTTAGTTTTGTATATTTTTGTTCAAACGTCATCGATCTAACAACTAACACCGTCAATACATGTTAACAAGGTTTCCAAAGTCATTTGAAAAATGACCATCTCATTAGCCAAACCATATACAAGCCGGCTATATTTGAATAAGCCCCGGGTTGTATTAATGGTGGTAAGTTCCTGTGACTCCTCGCATAATATAAACTGATTGTGTGCGTTGCCTAAATCAATTTTCGTATATATCTTTTCGCAAGGACTTCCTCTGTGCGCGGCATGGGATATTTATCGAGTAGTAGGTCTCTGTTTAATGTTAGTGAGTAATCACCCGTGACCTTTATTTTACCGTTCTCCTATAATACGGGTACGACAGGGATCGCATATTTAGAGTAACACAGTGCAACAGTGCTTGTACACACCTCGACGCCAAATGTAGTGTATGCGATTTAAATTAATATCCCGCTGGATTTCTTGCTGGTTCTTCCGAGAACAGAGTTTTTTCCGAACCACTGGTAAATTAACAGTGCTTTCAATAAGTATTATTTATAATCAATATTGAATAAAAAAGTTTCTGTTCCAGTTTCTGGTAAAATTCTATGCCATACTTGTATTTGCAGATGTTATCTGCACATATATATGAATAAGCAAATAATATTGTCACCTTCTTTCGATATATATTGGGGATAATAGCTACTTAACGATAAAATATATGTTATCTAAGTGGTGTAAGTTCATTGAATTGTTAATTTCACAGACAACCATATTGAAGGAGATGCGCTCTGATACAAATTTCATTACCTTACCTGCGTAGTGTGTGTAATAGCTTTAACATAATATATCTGTTGTATTCAACACACATACGATACTCAACATTTTCAACGTACTTCACTCAACAGGAACAACATTCAACACACTTTACTCAACATAAACGTCGAGCACCTAGTCAACTTGCACTTGAAACAGTTGACTTCATTGGTGCCGGAAAGGAACAAACTCTGCTACCATACTCTGACATTTTAAAATGGGCTCTTGTCCCCTGATTTCTACGGTATACACGTACATTATTATTTATGTATAATGACTTATCTGATCTACGCAGAACGAGCTTATACTGTAAGATACTTGAATTTGATTTTATTAGCTATGGGGTCTCGAGCAGATGATAGCACCCAGTAACCTCCGCTGTTGAAATTCGGATTTTTTTTTCAATTTCAATAGCCTCGCGAATCTTCTTCTTCTTTCTTTTAAAAAGACCCCCTTCTAGATCAGCCCACCCAGAGGTACAAACTACAAAAAAAACAACAAAACCCGAACAAAGGGCAAAACCCCCCCCCCCCCCCCCACCCAAAACACCACGCCCGGGGTCATTCTTGGTAGGAATATTTTACAAAGATTTGTGGTCTATCAAATCTGATATAATATTTGGGATGATCCTGAATATTATAACATATTGCAGACTTTCAGGAGCGCCGTCTTTTTATTACATATCGAATATCTGTTTAATATTATAAACTTGTCTGCTTACAGCCACCAGTTTCCATTATGAACTTCGTGGTTAGATATCGTCCTGACGAGCAGCCATCGTTGAGGCCGCATCACGATTCGTCCACATACACCATTAACTTGGCCCTCAACACACCCCGTAAGTATAATAACGTCGATACAGTACATGCAAAATCATACTTAATGTCAAGTTTAATAGAGTTCATATTCAATTCTTAGTGTTTAACTGGCGAGATTCTCGTAATAATTCTCATTTTCCACGTGGTAGAGCCACGCATCAGCTATATTATAGTTGTAGCACGAATGGGTGGGCTAAACCTGGGCAGGGCCACGCTCTCACAGAATACCAGTGTCAAATAGCAGCTTAATACTACTGTGTTTCGTATGGTGAGTGTAGAGATCGGGAGACCCTTTTTACTGGAATCGAGGCATTCCATCTTAGTCCTCACGGGTGATAAGGCATTTTACAGTTTTGATTCTTAATTGAGAATAATTGTAAATGTCCATGGGCCACAGTATTCACTTGCCATCGGGTGGACTGTGTGCTCGTTTGTCACCTAATGCTATAAATTAAATGAAATAAAAAATTACCTCTCATTTCTCATATCCTAGTTTATATTTTACTTTTAGTCCTATTACATTTATACTTTTTTACGTTGCCTATTCGTCGAATATCGCTTGTATATTAAGATATTATATTTATAATTCTGATTATTTATAATTTTGCTTTCAACTGCCAATTTAAACAAATATGTCACATACAAAATATAAAATAAACACTTTTTGCCTTGATATACACTCTACAGTCTTTTGAAAAAGGAACATATGAAATCACACTTAATTAAGGTCCAAAACCAACGATCGACAAAACTTAAGTAGAGTTTATTTTTTAAAAAATAATTGGTAAGTTTTTAATATGAATACTTCCAACATGTATTTAAATTAGGTAGGTCCCAAAAAGAAAGAAAAACAACAGCGACTACCCACGCCTTTGTAAAGCCGGTGCGGTTTCAAACACCATTCTTTGTTGGCGACATTTTAAAATTCTTTGGTTATAGTTTATACTCTGTGCGACTGTTTGCCCGCAGACTATTGTGTGTTTGACACTAATGAATACTTTATTCAATTTAATTTAATTGTAACACGTATTATATAGACATTTTAGATTTCTGCACTCCCAAATCTCTCAATCCTCGTTGAGCACAATATGCTTGAAAAGGGTTACAAAATGTTTGCATCACGCATTATTATGTGTTTTATTGTCTTAACATTGTTTATCAAAAAATTTATTTACTTACAGATGTGGACTACGAAGGCGGTGGATGCCATTTCCTTCGCTATAACTGCTCGGTCCGGAATACAAAGCCGGGCTGGCTTCTTATGCACCCTGGCCGCCTCACGCATTACCACGAGGGTCTGCTGGTCACAAACGGCACGCGCTACATCATGATCTCCTTCGTCGATCCGTGAATATAATAGACTTATTGCCGTTACTGGGGATGCGTATACTTATCGCCTAAATAAAAAAAAATTGATAGTTATTGTTTAAGGCAATACGGCCGCTGTAGGCGATGTCATAAAAAAACAAGCATTGAAAAATTTGAGACTTCACAAATAAATGAAAATGAAAAATGTTTTATTAACAGAAAAATTAAATATCGACAATGTCCAAGATTTAATTTTTAATTGTTTAAACGTTCAATTATATCAATTTTAGTTTTTATTACAACGACCTGTCTCCACGCTCATACGCATCTCATAGCGACATTTTATTATAAAAAATATTATATATTACATATTATGTGAATCGTGCTGGGTCGCCTCGTTTTATATACGCTGTCTTTTCCTAATTATTTTAAGGCTATTATTATAGTTTACATTATGTATTTTAATTCGTGTATTGACTGTTTGCAAGTATAATGTTGCTAATACATAACAATAAATATTGCTTTTAGTTGTGTTTTTATAATCAATAGCACAATATCTTGCCTAATTTAGATTAAGAATGCTGTAAATCTCGAAAATGTCAACATATAAGCCAACATGTATGACATTATGTGATCTGTATGTATCAAAACTTTATACACGTACACATTTTTATCGAATAGTACATATATTAAGTGTAATCTCGAATAATCGATTTATTAATAGAATAGATATGTATTTAGTAGTTTATGTAAGATGCATTTAAATATCGTAAGATCCTTGTGGCGCTCTATTGATGATGATGTAATTGAGTAATAGATATTGAAAAGGTTATTTTATTTAATAAGACTTCACAATAACAAATCAAAATGCTGCAAAGAGCGTCTGTAGCAAAATGAATCATAATTGTAGTAGTAATAAAGTGCTATTTCGTATATTCACAAGCGGATCTAGTAAGGGACACGGTTACCAACTAATTAGACTTGAGAAAAATCAGAACACTATTTAGCGATGCTTTATCGGGTTCTTTTAAACCATTGAACAAAATATGTGCTATGCCTGCGAGTATATTTATAGTGTTCTTTCATAACTAATTTAAAATGGTAAACGCTTTAGAGTTTGTGACTTTCGTTTAAATAAAGTTTAATAACTTTTCCATTGTTTGGTTTATTATAATATGTGTGAGGTGATCGACAATTATATTATTAAAATTAAAAATTTTAAAAATATTTAAAAAAAAATAAATTGTGTTGTAATTCGCCGTTATGCCAAAGACTTGTGACTAAAATGTATTCTGAACGCAGTGTTATGTTAATATATCGATGTTCTTCATGTCTTTTTGAGTATTCCCTGACAAAATTAATAAAATGATATACCTATGCAATTGTTTCAATGCCTGCCTCCATATCAAATTTTTTTAGATAAAATACTGTACACGAATGCAAATGATACAAAATGTCCACTCAAGTAAAAGTTACAAAAATGAATTAAATTCAGTGAGAGGTGTTAATGAGTGTGGGAATTGAATTTGTTAGGGAAATGTTTCTTTCTAAAATATTAGATATATTATTAATCTCGGACGCAAGCAGAGGGGACTATGAGAGTGATGGATTAGTGCACATGTGCTTGTGAACTATAATGTCTTGCGCTAGTCCTTCTCTACTTCTGAGATTGGCTTAACCGAAATCCGATCTGGATAAAATGTCAATATTGGAACATGGTTACGGGGTTAAAGAAAGTCGATGTGTACTGTATGAAATTCTGTATCAGAGTGCCAATTGCCAACACGATGTTTATCGTTTTACAAAGAAGCAGTTCATAGGCTTGTTTTGACTGCATCCGCTATTAAAGAGATTTTATATTAACTATTATTTTTATATATGTCAACAGTCCCCATCAAAAATACCGAGTCTATTTTATGAACAATGCAATTCGTTTAATATTTGCATTTATGTTCAATGACATTTCAGGTACAAAACATGAACACTCACGCCTGTCACCCAGAGGGGTAGGCAGAGACTACAGACTTCCATTTAGCACGATCCTGACATACCTTTCTCGCCTCTTCCACATCCATATACCTACGCATACATGCTCGTCGGTTAAGGCTACTCTTAATTTGGCCCATTTTTAGTATATCGCCAATTTGGTGGACAAACTTCCGCCTAGGACGTCCCTTTTCGACTCTTCCATTCACTTCTGCAACATATATTTGCTTTGTCACTCTTTCCTCATTCATTCTTTCCACATGACCAAACCACCGAAGCATTCCTTTCTTAATTCTGGTCACCGCATCATCTTGCAAACCACACTTTTCTTTTATCATACAGTTTCTCACCCTGTCATTCAGATTCAGCCCTAACATACTTCTTAGCGACCTCATTTCTACTGCATTTATTCTACTCTCGTGCTTCTTCTGCCACACCCAGCTTTCACTACCATACATTAAAGTAGGGACTAACACAGCATTATGAATTACCATACGTGCCTTTTTTGACACATTCTGATTTCTCACAATAGAGTGTAGTGCCCCATTCACTCTATACCCTGCATTTACTCGTCGTTCTATATCCCTATCATATCTACCATCCCTGCTAAATACACATCCCAAATACACAAACTCATCCACTTGCTCACTTAACTCTCCTTCTATTCTTATTTCACATACCGTTTTGCTTTCCTCTCTTTCAAAAACCATCACTTTCCTTTTACTTGCGTTCACTTTCATTCCCCTTTCTGTTAATGACCTGTTCATTAATGTAACCATCATTTGCAACCCGGCCGCCGACGACGCAAGTACAAAACATAAGCATAATTAAAACAAATTTAATATTTGGGTTAATGCTAGGGACTTACTGACATAAGTTTCGTAAATATAGGAGCCAGTTAGTTTCCTGTGGAAATACATTCTAATTTTATTATCTAGTTATTTATTTGTTTTGGTAAAAGGTCGCTATGAAATCTACTTAAATTGTGCCGGTATGTTTCCGCAGACTTAGTATGGGTTTCACAAGGAATAATAACTGTTTGTATGATCGACACAGGGTTTGCTTACGGAACGTTACGCACGCCGAGGGTACTGCTACGATGGTACAATAACGGCGGCACGACCGCGGTCTGTCATCTCTTTGTCGCTAGATCACAACTACCAATAAATCGATTACGAACGTAATATCGGTTTTCCTCGTTGCTCCCTGAAGATATTATCCATCCTTCACGCATTAAATACAGCCAATCAAAAGTCCACTCCTGTACGTAAGGGGAATTATTGACATAGTTCCCTCTCTTAGCAGGTGGTTTGGCAACCGCAATTTTTTTATTATTTTAACTTCAGGTGAGTATCAGGAAGATACTGTTTAATTTCTCTCTGTCTTCTTTAACGATACTCACGGGATGGTATGGGCTCTCAGAGCTTCTGAGTAATAATATATATTATCCGGTAGCAGGTAGTGAATTCTTTTTCGCCGCTACACAACATTATCAAGATCCGGTCCTAAATTTATGATCGAGAAACATTTTCATTCAAGCAGAGGCCTTGGTGAACTTAGTCGTCGGTTTTGTTTTCTGTTAAGCAAGTATAAGTGTCGATTTGACCTGGCAACATTCAACGCACGCACCCTGACGACTGACGAGAAGATACTTGAGCTGGAAGAAAAGATATGCAAGTTGCGTTGGAATATTATAGGATTATCCGAGGTCCGAAGAGAGGGGAGGACACGGTGATCCATGAATCCGGCAACTTGTTCTATAGCCGGGAGGGCCGCACCATCTGTCCCAAGGAGGTGTCGGTTTTATGTTCCACAAGTCTCTCGTCAACAACGTTGTAAAGATTGGGAGTGTGTCGACGAGAGTTGCGTACCTTATACTCAAAATCACGAAACGGTATTCGCTGAAGGTCACGCAATGGTTTACGCACCACCTTCGGCATATCCCGGTATGAGGATATTTCTAGAGCCATGCATTCCTAACAAATCCATTATACGGTGCTAATGGGAGACTTCAACGCAAAACAAGGCACAGAGAGAAAGTTGAGTCGTAAGTAGGGAAATTTGGGATAGTAAAGTAAAAAGTAAAGTTACAGCCTACATACGTCCCATTGCTGGGCACAGGCAAAAGTAGAGTTACAGCCTATATACGTCCCACTGCTGTGCCCTCATTTCTGAGAGGGTTTTAAGGCAATGAAGTGTCCGCCGCGCTGTCCTGATGCGTGTTGGCGAACTTCACATGTTTTCGAAATATTTTTTTCTTATTCCTCAGACATGCAGGTTCTCTCACGATGTTTCTCTTCACCGCCGAGCACGTGGTAAATCAGCACTTAAAATTGCAATTTACAATTTCAGTGGTGCCATTGGTGTTAATTGGGATCGAATCCGGGTTACTCGCGTTCTGTTATATTTACAGCGAGCGTTAACCATCTGAGCTACCACGGCTCTTAAATTTGGGATAGGGCAGCAGAACCCAAGGGGCCAGCAGTTGACCGATTTCATGGAGAAAGTAGGATTCTTTATGATGAACTCTTTCTTCCAAAAGAGAACCCACAGAAAGTGGCCCTGGTCGAGCGCCGACAGTTCAACAAAAAATGAGATTGACTTCATTATAACGACTAGACGGCAACTGTTCAATTATCACCGAAAGTCTCTCAGTGATCACCGAATGGTTTGAGGCACAGTGAACCTAAACGTTTCAGTTTGCCTCTAACCATTTTTGTTTGAAATATACATTCTGTAAAAATTTAAAGTATCTAGGTACCTATTTTCCGGAATGCGGCATTTTAAAATTATATATCCATGAAAATTGATAAGTAATTTTAGGGTCAGGGTACAAAGGTTACTCTAAATTAGTTTTGGGTACAAATATCACAAATACAACATCATCACTATCAACAGCAGCAGCAGAAACCTGTCATCGGTTCAATACCGACTGCAGGCCAGCTCTCAGATAAAGGTAATAATAGATCATAGTCCACCATACTGGCCTAATGAAGGATTAAATTACAATAAATATAGAAGTAAAACGAATAAATTTGCTAAATTTTTGCGCAATCAAAATACTAAACAAGAAATTTGCGAAAATTTTAGAAATCTAATAAAACTTTGGCAATTAATAAATAATTTAACTGGTAAAATAATGCGTTGTATTGATGACATATTACAAAAAATATTTAATATGGATCCTAAAACATTAGCAAATAAATTTGGCTCAGAATTTGATAAACATGTTAAAGATATGCTTAAACTATGATAAGCCATTCTTAGATCCCCGTGCCCATGAAATTAATCCAGATAGAACCGTAAAAATAAAAAAGCTATGGGTGCTACATTACCTGAATTATTAAAACAATGAGTGATAAGAAAAGCCCCGGGTATGATGGTATTCGCGCTTGTGATATAAAATATATTTCGAAATCAATGGTGCATATTATTACATACTTGATTAATCAATGTCTAAAAACGTCCATTTATCCAGACTTACTAAAAATAGGTGTAAGCCGACCAATCTATGAAAAAGGACAACATAATGACTTTAACAATTATCGTCCTATAACTATTCTCTCCTGCTTAAATAAAATAATTGAACGTTATTTGAGCAATGAATTAAAATTAACAATTATCTTATTACTTCACCATCATCATCATCATCATTACAGCCCTTCACAAGTGCACTGCTGAACATAGGCCTCCCCCAAGTTACGCCACTAAGCACGTTCCTGAGCCACCTGCATCCATCGACTTCCTGCATGTCTTACCAGGTCGTCACTCCATCTAGTGGGGGGTCGCCCTACACTACGCCTACCAGTACGAGGCTGCCACTCGAGAACCTTTCTTCCCCATCGGTTATCGGTTCTTCGAGCTATATGGTCGGCCTTTCATAGATCCGCTGGGCTATGTCGGTCACTCTGGTTTTACTGCGGATATCCTCATTTCTGAGTCTATCACGCAGAGAAACTCCGAGCATAGCCCTCTCCATAGCTCGCTGAGCGACCTTGAGCGTCCTCATACGGCCAGCAGTAAAGGACCACGTCTCTGATCCGTAAGTCATCACTGGCAACACGCACTGGTTGTACACTTTAGTTTTCAGAGGTTGAGGTATACCTGACGAGAAGATGTGTCGTAATTTCTCGAACGCTGCCCAGTCGAGTTGAATCCGTCAATTGACCTCTCGGTCGAAGTTGGACTTACCTAGTCGGACTATTTGCCCCAGGTAAACGTACTCGTCAACAACTTCGAGCATGCTCCCCACAACTACCGGCATAGGTGCGAAATGGACATTGAACATAATCTTTGTTTTGTCCATGTTCATCTTAAGACCTATCCGTTGGGAGACACCATTGAGGTCATTGAGCATAGTGCTAAGGTCCTCCAGCGATTCTGCCATAAGGACTATATCGTCGGCAAATCGAAGGTGAGTGATGTACTCGCCATTCATGTTAATACCGTATCCTTTCCAGTCCAGTAGCTTGAAAACGTCATTACTTACAGTATAATAAATTCAAAACAGTTCGGTTTTCAAAAAATAAAAGCACAACGCAACTATTACGGCAATTTACTGATGAAATAAATAATTATGATAATAAAACGCATATTTTAGTATTATTTACTGATTTTAGTAAAGCGTTCGATGTATTGAGTTTTAACACACTATTTAATAAGCTATCACGCTGCGATATTCATGGACCGTTCTTGGAACTTCTAAAAAGTTATCATCAAAATCGTTATACCACGGTCAAATTATTTAACCAGACAGCGACTGAGTGCTTGTTATTTGTTATTGATATGGTTAATGCAAGAACTAAGGGCTACACATATCAATTTACCGACGACACTTGTATCGTCATTGCCGATCGTAGTATTATGGATGTAGCACAAACTGAAATGCGGGAAAGTTACGACATGCTATGTAAGTGGGCACATGACGTCGGCCTAGTGGGCAACGCTCAAAAAACAAAACTTGTTCACATACACTCATCTCACAACAAAGTTGCCACTGCACCGACTATCGTTTCCCATAGCCCTGAATGCCTCCACGGAATGCTACAACACTGTACTTGTCAACCCATTGAAAATGTCAAAAATCACATCATGTTAGTTGGTCTGATTTTATGAACGATTCTGTTGGATAGCGCATGAAGATCAGGTAAGTGCAAAACTTCGCTTTGTGCTGATTAAAACTTTATGTTTTAGAATTTAAGCTACCATATAAAATACTTAGATTACTTTATATGGCTCTAGCAGATTCTGTTATTAGTTATGGAATTAGCAGTTATGGTAGAACTTATGTAACGTACATACAGCAAATTTACACATTATAACGCAAAATGCTTCGATGGATGGTGTCAATCCAATCCAATACCAGACAATTTAAATGACACACAATATATAAAATTAAAACTAAACTATGACGTATCCATTGCTGGCATCATAAACGGAGCGGCGTAAAAATCTAGTCATAACTATCTTTATTTCAACAAAAGGTTCAATCAAACGGTGTGACATTGTGATTATATAAATTAGCTAATTGATTAGATAGTGAAAGAAAAAAGAAATTCAAAATCAGTATTTTATTGTTTACAAACCTTATCTGCGTTGAGCTACAAATATTACCGAAAAATTATGTAAATTGATGTACGGGTTACGGAGGAGATAAATTTCAAAGAATCGTTTTCTTGCGCCATGGGAGCTCCGCTCCAGTAATACTAGCCTCTATGATACGACCAATACGCGAAATACATGAATTTATAATTAACGATATTTTTCATAAGAACGTTCATTATGTAAGGAAATTTAATTTTTTGCTGAAAAAAATACTGTGTCTCCATACATATTTATTATTATATTTTCAAAAATACGGCAGATTTACTGTAATTACGGCAACACTGGTCTCATGCCTAGTCTTAGGTAATAGTAGGTATAGCGTAGTACTATTATTTATACTGTGGTATAGTATTCTATTTCATTGTGTCCTAAAGATTTTTAGGTTATTTCGAGCACGCTCACTAGCGATGGGTCAGCTCGAGCACTTATACTTGTTATACTATTGATAATTCTATGATTATATGAAGTTTGCCGATCATCAACAACACAACAACCATCAACATCGGTTCCTTCAGAGTGCTTATTTTCTAAAGCCGGAACTTTGTGCGATTAAAGAAGAAACCCACTAACACCTAAAAGTTGACCTTTTATTTCTCAATAGCATTCAATAATTGTTTGTCCTTTTATTTTTCAACAATTATTGAATTCACTTTATTATTTATCATTAGTTTATTTATTTAACATAATCTTTATTGACTTTCAAGAAGATAGTGTTAGCTTTTTATAAATATTATATTTTGCTAAAAATACCTATTAACTTATTTCTATGTTAATTTAAAAGAAGCTATGATTAGTTATTTGAGAATATTGATGTTGAAAATACTTATAAGTGTGTTAACTTACAAGAAATTATATTTCATTATTAGAGTATTATTTTCTTTTATTTAATCCGAAAATACTTGATCGAAATACTTTTTAACTACGTAGTCCTATATTTTGTTAATAGGAAAAAAAAATTCTAATAATTGTTAATTAGGGTAGGTAATTAATATTCTAATTTGAATTGAATTTAGTAGGTAAATAATATTCTAATTTGAGTAATAATAATAAAATAAATGTTCCTATTGCAACGAATTAGTCGAAGGCAATAAATGAAGAAAGTCGACTAACAGCAGCAACAAACAAAATAATTTGTTATTTAGAATTTTATAATAGCTATGTTATTTAAGATAATTTTTATTGCTATAATTTTTTAATAGCTAATGTGTACCTACAACTTAAAGCTAGACTGATATATTTTTGTGAAGACTAGTTTTGTTGTTAAATACGGGTTCTTGCTATAACTAAGATTAAAACCAAAAATACATAATACGAATGTGATGTGTACTAAAAATATACATTTCTATTTCAATCCGTCCTACCGAGTTTAGTACTAAACAAATGTAATTTTAGTTATCCCAACCCACCAAAGAGCTAGATAAAAAACAAATTAAAAAAGTAGTTTGTCCTGCTAACTCGAGTTGCGTGACTCGTTTCAACTCGAATTGTAATTTTTCCGAGTTGGCCCATCTAAGGTACACTATAAAACCGTGTCAGTTCGTCGGACTCGGACCCCTACATATTAGCAACCTAATAAAAGCCAAAAAAGCTGCTTTCCGGAGAGCAGCAAAATATCCCACCCCCGAATATAGGCGCGCGGCCAATCGTCTTCAACGAGAACTCCGCTTCCGCCTCTCTGTATTTCGAGACCTCGAAAAGAGTAAGCTCATGGAGAATATCTCTCCATCTCACACAGCGTACTATCAGATGGCTAGAGCCCTCCGCATAGACGCTATCACCCACTCCCACTCCCTCTCCCGTCCCGACGGCACGGTTGCTTTCGAGGACGAGGAAAAGGCTGAGTGCTTTGCAGATAGCATTGCCGCTCAATGCTCTCCCAGTTCTCAACCCGTCGACCCCTCACACGTCCAGGCAGTGGAGGATGAGGTCCGCCGCCGGAGCTCACCCCCCACGGCCTCCGAACCTATCTCTGTGTCCAATGATGAGATCTCATCCCTCATCAAAGGACTTAAGCCTAAAAAGGCTCCGGGCGCGGATGGCATCTCCAACCAAGCCCTAAAACACTTTCCCGAGCAGGTGTTAACCTTTTTATCTATTATCTTCAACGCCTGCTTCAACCTTAGTTATTTTCCCACTACGTGGAAAGAGGCTACTGTGATTGGAATTCCCAAGCCAGGCAAGCCTCTCAACCTCCCCCTCCAGCCATCGCCCCATTAGCCTCCTCAAGGCAATGGGCAAGCTCTTCGAAAGAGTCATCCAAAGTCGAATGAGGCGCTACCTGTTTCCCACAGACGGCGACCCTCTTATCATTCCCCATCAATTCGGCTTCCGAGCCAAACACTCATGTCCCCAATAAGTTCACCGCATTGTGGAATATATCTTCAGCGGTTTCTATCCTCGCCGTCATAAGACCATCGCGGTCTTTTTCGATATAGCCAAAGCATTCGATAGAGTCTGGCACACAGGCCTTATCTACAAGCTCTATAAAATAGGTCTCCCCGATCGTCTAGTTCGTCTCGTGGCCTCCTACTTAAAACATCGTACCTTTCGTTTCAGACACGAAGGCACGCTCTCTTCACAGCGAACTATCAAGGCTGGTGTCCCCCAGGGCTCAGTACTTGCTCCTCTGCTGTACATCCTATTCACCAACGACATTCCCATCCCGTCGAAAGGTGTTCAACTCTCCCTCTTTGCAGACGACACTGCCATCTACTGCAAAGGGGTCTCACTACCCTTCATACGGAACAAGATCCAAAAGTCAGTTGATGACCTAGGAGCTTGGTTCAAAAAATGGCGCATCGATGTGAACCCGGAGAAGAGCTCCGCCGTTCACTTCGATTATAAACGACGCCGTCTCAAAAACACTCCTCCAATACGTATGCTAGGGACCCCTGTCCCCTGGCATACGTCCGCCAAATATTTAGGTGTCACTCTAGACACAGGGCTTACTTTCAAGCCCCACGTCAAAAGAGTAACCCGTCACGCACGATTTTATCTGAGTAGGCTCAACAGTATGTTGGGCCGACACAGTAAAATGTCCCTTCGAAACAAGCGTACACTCTACAAGGTATGTATACGACCAGTCATGTCCTACGCGGGCCCCGTCTTTGCCCACGCAAACCCTAACATTTTAAATGAACTCCAAATAGTTCAGAACCTATTCTGTCGTCGAGCTGCGAACGCACCGTGGTACGTTCGTAATGCCGACCTTCATCGGGACTTAGAGCTCCCAACAATTCAACAATTTCTTAAAAAACTCTCTGAGAACTTCTTCAAAGCCTCAGAGTCGCACCCAAACTATTTAATTCGTGAGGCAGCTTCTTATGCAGCCCCACCCCCCTCTCGCTATCGTGTCCGCAGGCCGAGAAACTCTCTCTCGGACCCGCCTAATAAACTTTCAAACGACCTGAACTGTCTCCTGGCGGCTCAGGCCAACTCTAATTAAATAAAATTATTGTAATATCTGACATTAATTTGCCTTCGTAGGCACTCCCTCAGCGGCACTTAGCCGCCTGCGCCCTCTTTTCCCAAAAGAGGGTCGCTCATGATAAGGCACAATAGAGCTTAATCAGCCGGTTGCCTGTCCCCAAAGGCGGTTTTTAGGGGGTATCACTTAGGGTCCCCGGTAGGACAGTGAGCCCCCATAACCACGATAGACCGGCTATCGTGGTATGCGTAATGCATTTTCCGCCTCCCTACGTACAGGGTAGCCCTTTAATTGCTTCGGGCGCAAAAAAAAAAAAAACGGACTCGGACAAGAAAGCATAAAACTCTCGGCACTAAAATAATGACCGTGAGTTACCAAAAATTAAACAGCTTATGAAATCGCTATTCAATACCCTAATGTAGACTTTTTTTTTTTTGCGCCCGAAGCATATATGGGCAACCCTCCGGAAAGCGGGGGAGGGAGGTTGAGAACTCATAGCATACCACGCTCGTAGGAACTTTACCCACTAAACTCAACCTTTTGGTAATCTTAACGACTGACTAACTCCCGTATACGAACGCGACCCTCCTTGGCAGAAAGGAGGGCGCAAAAATGTTAGACGCTGAAAGCCTAAACTTTGTCATTTGAAATCCATAAAACGCTATTACGATATAAATGACATGTGACGCCATCTCTTGGTGGAATGCCTCACTAATTTTACTCGGAAGCATGCCATAAAATGGATTAAAATAGAATATTTTCATTCAATATAGAATATAAATAATTTTTATTGAAGGTAAAACTTTACTTTTAAAACTTGTTCGGAAAAACCCCTGCCTTAGCTAGGAACTACCAGCAAAAAACCCAATGGTGCTTTTTTAACAAAGTAATGCTAGTATACCACCTAACGTCGTTTTAGGTCATATCGAGGCCCTTGGCCATACACGAATTTGGGGCCCTGTTGGAAAGTAAAAAAAAGTGAATGAAAAAAAAATTCTACTACATCCTTATATTTAATATAGTTAATTGGTAAAAATCAGATAACATATCATTAATGAGGGCATCCACGAGTTTTTCTGCCACCAGGGCGGCGCCACTTTAGGAAAATGTAAACTTTAATGCCATCAGAACATAACTTGTAAAAAAAAAACCAAGTCTCGCATCAAACCCATGTTATACCAAGATGGTTAATTTATTCAGTCTCTACTTAAGAGTCCTTCTGTCTTAAGTTATTACGTAATTGGCTAACGTAACAACATCTTATTGTGGCCACATCAATATTAAAAATCTTTTATGTTTTACATAAATGGATTCACTTGGCAATGGCACTAAGCAATCGAATTTAATATACTTAATATGTTTTACATGTGAGATACACTGTCTTGTTATAAATAAAATACCTGGATGACTGAGCTTTGCTCGGTTTTTTTTTGGAAATTATATATAGATACAAAATACATACTAATGAAACATGAATAATATTTTTGATCTTATTGACGTAATAGAAAAAACTGAACTGAATGAATAAAAAATCATGAGTACGATTAGATTAATTAAAATTTTCGTATTTTTAAAAAATACTAAAAAGAGGCTCGAAATAATAGATTTTCTCACAAAAGAAGGGAACTTGAAAAAAAAGGAAAAAAAAATCAGACCGAAGACAGGACGCGAACGTAGGCATTACGATTTCGCGACCGCTCGAAAGCTCGATGCCCACTTGAGCTATTACGATCGCTAACATAGTGTCAAAATTTACCTTCTTATATTGTAGCAGTTTTTCATTGCCTGAAAACACGGACAAAAAGACATTTTCTAAAAATAAATCCTAGCTAGATTGATTTATTGCCCCCGAAACTCCCTGGACACTAAATTTTATGAAAATCGTTGGAGCCGACTTTTAAGAGTGCACTTTTGATTGTTTTAAGTTACATTTAGATACAAATTATATGAATAGTATTTTTTGATCTTATTGACATAATAGAAAAAACTGAACTGGTTATTTGAATGAAAATCATGAGTGCAATTAGTTTGATTAAAATTTTTCTTATTTTTAAAAGTTATTACTAAAAAAGGGCTCGAAATAATAGATTTTCTCACAAAAGAAGGTAATTTGAAAAAAAAAGGAAAAAAAAGTCGGATCGCTAACATAGTGTCAAAATTTACCTTCTTATATTGTAGCAGTTTTTCATTGCCTGAAAACACGGACAAAAAGACATTTTCTAAAAATAAATCCTAGCTAGATTGATTTATTGCCCCCGAAACTCCCTGGACACTAAATTTTATGAAAATCGTTGGAGCCGACTTTTAAGAGTGCACTTTTGTTTGTTTTAAGTTACATTTAGATACAAATTACATGAATAGTATTTTTTGATCTTATTGACATAATAGAAAAAACTGAACTGGTTATTTGAATGAAAATCATGAGTGCAATTAGTTTGATTAAAATTTTTCTTATTTTTAAAGGTTATTACTAAAAAAAGGGCTCGAAATAATAGATTTTCTCACAAAAGAAGGTAATTTGAAAAAAAAAATGAAAAAAAGTCGGACCCAAGACGGGACGCGAACCACGGAACTCCGATATCACGCCTGACTGACATCCCACCTGAGCAATTACGATCGTTAGTAGTAAGTCAAAATTTACCTTCTTATATTATAGCAGTTTTTATTTCCTGAAAACACGGATAAAAGGACATTTTCTAAAAATAAATCCTAGCTAGATCGATTTAGTGCCTCCGAAACTCCCTGGACACTAAAGGAATATTATGAAAATCGTTGGAGCCGTTTCCGAGATTCCGATTATATATATATATATATATATATATATATATATATATATATATATATATATTCTATGGCAATATATATCATCATCATCATTATCATTACAGCCCTTCACAAGTCCACTGCTGAACATAGGCCTCCCCCAAGTAACGCCACAAAGCACGGTCCTGTCCTGAGCCACCTGCATCCATCGAGGATCTCCTAGGTGTGCGTTATTCGTAGTTAGCAGTGGCTGCAAATAACCGCGGTTCGACAAACTCTGCAGATCGTTGAGTCCCGTGATTCCGTGAGGCGTCGAGGTCACCGGCCCCTAGGTGATTCTTGGCACTTTATGCGCTCCGTGCATCCTGTGCCAAGTAGCGCCACCTCCGCATTTCCCCCAACCCTTTTGGTATAAAAGGGGTAGGCAGTGCCCAAAGTGACTACGCCAACTTTAGTTATATCCTCCATCCGCGTCGCGCATTACTGCCGATCGGCTGGAAATAGACAGGGCCGTTAGGTTAGATTTCTGACTCACTAGTTAGGTTCACCATGTCCGATAAGGACAATGATAAGGGGGAGCCACCACCTAGATCCAGGAAACCACCGGACCGACCAGGTATTTTGGACAGACCGATTGCATACCGTGATATCTTCCATCCGGAGAGGACTCGAGTAGTGTCTTCCTACTCGCAGATCCCTACCAGGAAACCCTCATCTCCAGGCAAAGAACCCGCACCGAGGACCGCGCTCTCGCCCATCGTACCTGAAGGTACGACTGGGCTAAAACCGTTCCCACAACAGCAGCGTTCTAAGAAGTCGTGGAGAAGGCACACTCCACCCGAGACTGCAGCATCACTTCAGGAAAAGAGGCAATGCTTCGGATCCTCTAACTCCTCGGAATACTCGACATCCGAGGAGGAACAAGACCAACCAAAACGTCCAATAAGGAGATCACCACCTAAGTCGCCATCGCCGAACAAACCCACCCCTCCTAGATCAGAGGAACACCACTCCAGCATGGATGCTGTCGATCTAGAGCAGGGAGGAGAAGGTTCGTACGGGTGGAGTGCAATAACCTATGCGACCTTAGCACCCAACACATCGGTTGGACACTCGCCGTCCGCGTCTCCCAAGAAGACAACCGTAAATCCGTCCGGGCTTCCGCAGGATGATGGCCAACGGCCATCTACTAGCCCACATGGTAGCTGCGCCAGCAGTACCGCGACCACAACCGGCGGCAGCGGCTTCTGATAAGCCTGCCGACCAGGAGAAAGCCAGATACCCGCCCATAGTGGCTGAATGCCTCTCGGATTGGACGAGGCATTTTAAGGAGCTCAACAGAATGTTGATGCAGATTAATAAGTAGCTATCTCTCTCACAGGCTTATAAAACTTACGTACGCAGGTAACGAAATTATTAGGCAAACCAATAAGGGATGTATACAGGGCTCTACTTGCGGACCACTTCTTTGGAATTTACTACTAGACCCACTACTAAGAGAAATTGAGGAAAAAGGAACACATATTCAGGCATACGCGGACGACATTATGTTAATATCCAAAGGGAAAACAGCAAAAGAGATCGAGAAGAAGCTTAACCCGATTTTAAACCATATACTAATGTGGGGCAGGCTGCGTAAAATGAAACTGGCAGCCCATAAAACTCAGGCCATTGTAGTAACTAAAAAGAGGAAATTCGAGAACCCAAAACTAACACTCGACAACATCGAAATAAAATTTACTGATAGTGTCACGATTCTCGGACTCACAATAGACGTCAATCTTAATTTCATAAAACACGTAGATATAACTTCAGAAAAGGCGATACAGCTTTACAAAAAAGGTGGCAAGAACAGCGAGAGCGAACTGGGGACTTAACACAGAAATTCTCAGGACAATTTATATTACTGTAGTTGAACCTACAGTCCTTTATGCTGCAGGGGCCTGGGGGTCTGTAGCAGATAAAAAGCAAATAAAGACTAGGCTCAACAGAATAACCAGGACATTTGGCATCATGATAAGTAAAGCACACCGCACATCCTCCATGGTCTCTTGTGTCACATTAGCCAGAATCCTTCCCCTGGATTTAAGAGCAAAAGAAAATGCTGAACTGTACAAAATAAAAATAGGGAAACCACTTCCGCAATTACCCGGCAGGGAGCTAGCGAAACCTGTTAGCCCATACACTCTGCCTCACCCAGCAGAACGACAAAAGCTATCATACAGTTCAATCACAACCGTACACGAATTAAAATCTATGGAAAATGAATGGCCTTGTATCTACACGGATGGCAGCAAAATAGCTGGTAGAGTAGGTGCTGCCATTACCTGTTGGAAGGAAGGCCGGGAAATATACAAAGCAAGATTGAAACTAGGAAACCAGTGTAGTGTGTATCAAGCAGAATTAGCTGCCATTTTGAAAGCCACAGAAGTGATACAAAGCAAACACACACTCAGGAAAGCGAACATCTTAAGTGACTCTCAATCCGCACTCGAATGTCTAACGAACCCTACACCCTCTTGTAGTAGAAATCTTGGATCGGATATTAGAAATAAAAAGAAATCAAGGTGAAGTGAGATTTTTCTGGATAAATGCACATTGCGGGATTCCAGGAAACGAAAGGGCTGACGAACTAGCCAAATCAGCTGCTGAAACTTCTAAGCAAAAACCCTATCATTCGCAAAGCGCCTTATTGGGGACAACACTTTGCAAAACTGGCAAGAACGTTACACCACAGCGGAAACCGGACGAGTGACGAAGAAATTCTTCCCATCAGTAACTCAGGCATATAAGACCATGACGAAAGTTCATATTAATAACCTACGATGTCAGATTTTTACCGGCCATGGAGGATTTAAAGCGTATTTGCATAAGTTTAAGTTAGCGCAAAGTCCATGCTGTGATTGCGATCAAACTACACCGCAAACTATAGAGCACATATTAATCGATTGTCCCAAATATGTAGTAAGAAGATTTGATTGCGAACGATGCATGGGTTTTGCGCTCAATGAAGATACTCTAACAAAGACAATCAACGACAATGACAGTCGCATTCATTTCCTCGGATTTGCCGAGTGGTGCACGAAAAAGGTACTAAATGAAAATGGTTCCAAAGTGTATAATTAAAAGATTAAAAAAAATTGAATTACGTAGTGAGTATGATGTATGATAATAAATATGTAAGAACGTCACGTTAATAATTAAGCATGCTGTATGTATTTATAGAAATAAAACTAGCTAATATCATATTTATATTGTAACAAAACAAATAGCATATGTATTTATGAGTTAAGCTAGCTAAGCTAATATAAAATAATATATTGTTCTACCAGCAAATAGCACAGTTATAATAATAACAAAAAAATAGCATAGATAATTACTAATGTATGGCAAAGTTAACACCGAATGTTATATTACATCACTGGCTAAGTACACGCTAATAAATGTAACAAGAGAAAATAACATAAACAATTACATGTATATTGAAATAATACTAGTTTTTACGGAATTTATCGCGTATATTTAACTTTTTAATTACCCGACGTTTCGAGAGCTTTACAGCACCCATGGTCACGGGAAGGACTGAGATGTTCAACGTCCAGATGTCATAGTTAACCGCGGTTACCACAGATTAAAATTTAACTTTTGTTCCGATCTACACAGTATGAACTTATGGTATCATGGAGTCTTGCAGTTGTATGCTTGGGTTGGGATTTAATTTTATTTATTATAGGATCCCAAGCAGATGGTAGCACCCAGCCATCTTCTCTATTGAAATTAGGATGTTTTTTGATTTCAATAGCCTCGCGAATCATCCTTGGAAGGAATCGGTGTTCTTTAGCGAGGATTTGTGGTCTATCAAATCTGATGTAGTGACGGGGGCGATCCTGTACATGTTCACAGACTGCAGACTTCCCTTGTGAAGTCTGCAGAAGATGGCTGGGTGCTACCATCTGCTTGGGATCCTATAATAAATAAAATAAAATCCCAACCCAAGCATACAACTGCAAGACTCCATGATACCATAAGTTCATACTGTGTAGATCGGAACAAAAGTTAAATTTTAATCTATGGTAACCGCGGTTAACTATGACAGCTGGACGTTGAACATCTCAGTCCTTCCCGTGACCATGGGTGCTGTAAAGCTCTCGAAACGTCGGGTAATTAAAAAGTTAAATATACGCGATAAATTCCGTAAAAACTAGTATTATTTCAATGTGTAGTGTTCGCGTAAATATAAGAAATCATTAATTACATGTATAGTCAAATTAATACAGGCATAATGATAAATTGTTAAATAGCTAGTAACTTGGATTTATAAGGACACATACGCGAAATACCGTAAACAATAAAATGCAAAAAAAATGTAAATACTTAAAATATATATATATAAAACTCAGAACACACAAAAAAAAATAGAAGAATTACAAACACCCAGAAATAAATGGTGCTGTAAAATAAATAACAGCAGATGAATTGAGCCTTCTAAAAAAAAAAAAAAACCGAATGTTGGGCCACCCATTGAATGCCCGTCCGTGCGGGAGGGGGAGTACGTTTCACACCTCAGAGTGCCGTTGAATTTCGGACCGTTCAACGCTACATGGTTGAACTTTCCAAGGAGATACAAAACCTGTCGTGGTACTGCTACACCCCGGATGAAGACAAGCCCACCAAAGTGGGCATCCGGGGCCTACCAATGGGCACAGACACCAGTACTATAGAGGAGACCATAAAGGCAAAGGGCTTCCCGGTAAGTACGTGAAGGCGATTCCACCGCGAAGGGGTAGACCTGGATGTGTCTATTTCGCCCAATTTGACCACCTGAGCATGGAGCAGCTCTATATAAAATTGACGAACTACTCTTCATGAGAGGAGTAGTCATTGAGGCCTGGCAAAGGAAAGCAGGACCGGCCCAATGCCACCGCTGCCAGACCTTCGGACACGCCTCAGCTAATTGCTTCAGGCCGGTGAAGTGCGTGCGCTGCGCCGGGGAGCACATAGCGAGCCTTTGCCCTCGGGGTAGGGAAGAAGAACCCCCGTGTGCCAATTGTGGCAAGAATCACACAGCTAATGACCGCCGCTGCCCAGTCCTGAGGAGGACTGCTCGGAGGCAGGGGATTACCTTACCGGGGCTACTCCCGGAGGACCCGAGAAGGATCCCCAGAGTCACCCAAAAGCAGACACCATCCAGAAAGATGGGTGGGCTACCATTACGGGGAAGGGCAGACAACCAGCCCCCCCCACCCGTAACACACAAGGAAACGGTGGAACCCGCAGAGGTAAGGGTAACCACCGGAGCGACTCTGCAGCCCCCCGCCAATCCTGCCACAGAACGGCAACCCTCTAAAAAGAGGAGGCGGGAGAGAAGCAGGATGAAGTCGCAGCCTCCTCGGGCTGTCACCTCTACCCCGACACCAGGACCAGCAGCCTCGCAGGCGCAGGTTACTCAGGAAACCACCGTGGGTAGAGTGCAAGAAAGGGCTCTACCCGAAGATAGAGCCCGCTCTGTACATAGAGCGCGCTCTACCCAGAAGCTAAGACAGCAAGAAGACCAACGCCCGAGACCAGTGCCAACGCCTTTATATAGGAGACCACCGACTGCCGGCCTCAAAACAGCTGATGCAATCCCGTGTTTAGTTGGCATTGCCATCGAGGTCGGCATATAAGTCCTGGCCGATATTAGAGCCGGGACAGATCCAGTAACAGCGATTATGAAGGCGCTGGCAAACCTCCTGGCCAGGCATTATGGAGGAGAATAACCTGCGCCTAATGTACTGGAACCCGGACGGAATACAGCAGAAGCTGCATGAACTCCGCACTGTCGCCTAGCAACAGGACATACACATCATACTGCTGGGCGAAACAAAATTAAATCCTAAGACGCACATAAAGCTGCCGAACTTCCATATTTACAGAAGGGACGAGGTCACTTCTCAAGGGGCCGCCTACAGAGGGACGGCGGTTCTAGTGAGGAGGGACATCGTCCATCAAGAGGTGGAGCTACCATCTTACCAGTCAATGCGCTCTATCGGCATAAGAATGGAGGCGGCGGGCGAGGAACTAAGGATATATGCAGCATACCGCTCGCCAGGGACTCCATTCTGTTCCTCAGACATCCGGACGGTGATGGAAGGTGAAACACCCATAATCATCGCCGGGGACCTGAACGCTAAACACCCGGCGTGGGGGTCCAGAGTGATCACCCCGCCGGGTCTTGAACTATATGAAGATGCAGAGAAGAACTTGTACGACGTTTTAGGTCCCGAGGAACCAACACACGTTCCTACTGACCCACGGAGGCATACGGATGTATTAGACATCGTGCTCACTAGGAACGTCAACTACCCGATAGTGGTAGAAGTGCTGTACGACCTCCCCTCACAGCACCTCCCGTTACTGATAACCCTTGGCCTAAAGGCGGTGACTACGCCGCCTATAGCGTTCAAAACTCGTGTCGACTGGAGGCTCTACTGTCAACATCTTCAGCAGAGACCTCCAGCACATCAGCCAATTAGCACAGCGGACGACGTAGAGGTCGCTGCTACTAGAATTACCAAGAACATCAAGGAGGCCCTCCACGCGGCCTCTACGATCGTCCCGATTACAGCAAGGCGAGACGATCTGCCACGTGAGATAAGCATGCAGATCAAGCGCAAAAGAGCGCTGAGAAAGCTCTGGGCGCGTACTCGCTGTCCCAGATTAAAGACCCAGCTGAACACCTTATCGGAGGAACTGTCGGTTGCAGTCCAGGCCTTCAGAGGGGAGGCCTGGGATCGGCGCATCCAGAAGGCGGACGAGTATGATGCGTCGCTCTACAAACTGAACCGGCAGTTGACCAAAACCAAACCTCCCGTTTGCCCGCTGACCAACAACGCGGGCAAACGTTGCTATGATGCCAAGGGCAGAGCGGATGTCCTAGTCGAGCACTTCGAGGAGCAATTTATGCCGAACCCAGCAAGTGCGGAGTTCATGGAGCTTCATGCCCGTAAGGAAAGTCGCGTACAGGAGTTCCTGTCGTCGCCCGCGCCGCCTCTTGCAGGAGAGTGGTTCATCTCCCCCCGCTGAACTGTGGAGGACAGTAACGCGCCTGCAACCGAGGAAGGCGCCGGGGCACGATGGGATTACCAACGCTGCACTCCGACAGCTGACCAATAGAGTCCTAGTAGAGCTTGGTCGACTCTACAATGGGATATTGCGGACATCTCACTTCCCGGAGGACTGGAAGAAAGGCAAAGTGATCGTCTTGCCGAAACCCGGGAAGGACAGGCGTAGAGCTGCCAGCTACAGGCTACGCTATTACCGCACATAGCTAAACTGTTTGAAAGATTGCTGCTGAGACGTCTCCGTCCGTGCATCCAACTTCGGGCGGAGCAGCACGGATCAGGAGGGGTCACTCCACAGTCACATAACTGACTAGAGTGCTGCACCTGCTTGCGGCTGAGTACAATCGTGACCGCATATCGTTGGGCGTCTTTCTCGATATCGAGAAGGCGTTCGACCGGGTGTAGCAAATAGGATTATTATATAAGCTGGAAGAACAGACCAGTGTCCCTCCTGCTATGTTGCGGTTAATGGCGTCTTTCCTGGAAGACAGGAAGTTCTACGTCTGCGTAGAGGACGCCGAGTCCGCAACAAGAACCATCAGAGCCGGCGTCCCACAGGGCAGCTGTTTGTCTCCAGTCCTGTACGCGGCTTATACCAATGATATACCGACTCTGGCAGGCAGGCTTCAAGAGTGGGAGGACAACGTTGAGCTGGCGCCATATGCGGACGATAGCGCCTATTTCACCTCGTCCAGCACAGCCACTGCCAAGATGCAGCGTCTGCTGGACCTGCTGCCACCATGGCTGGAAGAGTGGAGGATGGTCGTCAACGTTGGTAAGACGATCGCTCTGCTCATTCGCCGTCTCAGGAAATTTCCACCTCCGTTGACCCTCAACGGCCAGAAGATTGCGTACCAGAAGGCCGTAACCTACCTTGGGTGCAGGATCGACAGGACGCTGCGCATGACCGCGCACGTCGACTTCGTCGTCCACAGGGCCCCATGTGCGCGGGCGACGCTCTTGCCGGTCCTGGCATCCAAGCTGCCGATAAGAACCAAGCTCCTACGCCTATCCTCCTCTCCTCCTCCTCCGCTCCTAAGACTATCATCACCTACGCTGCTCCGGCTCAGAAGTGCGTACCAGACGCACTTCTGAGCGACCCTCTGAGGCGGCGACTACAGGCCCAGCAGAACCTGACATTAAGGACGATTGTCGGAGCAGATCACTACGTCTGGAATGACGTAATAGCGGCCGACTTGAAGATCGAGAACATCACCGACTTCGTGGCCCGGCCCGAATGTTCGACCGCGCCAACAACAGGACATGAACACCTCAACGGCTTTGCGCCGTTGCACACTCGGCCACCGGACGGGCGACCTCTTCCAAGAGAACTCCTCTCTATATGTGATTAGAGAGTTGAGTAACAACCCACAGTGCCGCTGAAAGGCCAACCCAGACTTTATCAAAAAAAAAAAAAAACTACGGAAAAATATATTTTTACCATTACGGAGAATTCCGTTAATTTTATCTAGTCTAATAGACTACAAGGACTGTCCCATAGCTATGGGACATGAGGAACACCCGGGCAATGGGGGCCACCCCGAGGCATACCTGCTTGTCACCCCGGTGCATGTAGACGACAACACGAAGCATCCATCGACTTTCTGCATGTTGACGATTTGAAAACCTGTGGCAGGTATAAAAATTTCACTGAATAAAATGAGTAATATAGATATAAGATACAATAAACAATTTAAAAGTTATTTCAATACAGTAAATTTTTTTTTTTATAAAGGGCAAATAAATATTTTGTTAATGTAATTCTTATGTTTGTGTTATTTGGTGTTTGCGTATGGCTGTAGATTACGCTATTTATTTATTTATTTATTAGGTTCTCCAACAGTTATAACACAATACATTTGAATAAAAAAATACAAGTTCCAACATGTCTTAAGCTAAGTGCATAACTACTTATAGGGGAACACATCATGCGTGTAATAATGAAATAAAAAAGTATAGTTATCATAAAGTTACCTCTGTCACCTGTCTGTCACCAAAAAATATCTTCTGTAATTTATTAAAAAATAACTTAAAATAGGTTTAATGATTGTTCTTTCACATAACAATCATTAAACCTATTTTAAGTTATTTTTTAATAAATTACAGAAGATATTTTTTGGTGACAAAGTCCCTGATCTGTTTACGAAAATGTTCAGAAGAATCAAAATTAAGATCTACCAATGTGCTGCATTCATTGTAAAGTCTACTCAATCTAGGAACAGGAGAGAAATGGCCAAGTTTAGTCCTACGCATTCGTGGGTACATAGGCTGAATAGGCATTCTCGGAAGCGGAGAAGGTATTCTGAAGGAAAAGGAATTTAGCAAAGGAGGACAGTCTATCTTATTATGGAAAAGCTTGTATACAAACATCAAATCCGAAATGTCATTTCTTGCTTCAAGTGGTAATAACTTAAAAGTGAGAAGCCTACTTTTGTACGATTTTAACGATCGAGCTTTATCTACAGAGAACGCTACGTGCCATAGAAACCTTTTCTGAACCCTTTCCAAGCGTAACGTATGTGTTGCGAAATGGGGCCTCCAAACAACACTGCAGTATTCCATAATGCTACGCACAAAACTGTTATAAAGAATCATCTTGGTCTTAACGGTCTTGAAAATCTTTGTATTGCGTATAATGAAACCGAGCATTCCGGAAGCTTTTTTTATATATGATATGTTTATGATATGATAATTTTTTCGCCGAAGATCTTAGATTTTATTTTTATTTTAAACATATTTCCGCAGTAAAACGCTGTAGAAATGGCAACAGACTGGTATAAATGAAAATCAAATTGTTCTATTTAGTAAGTCTATCTATAACTAATGCGGGAGAAAAGCCCATCACACAATCTGTTTCTAATATTATTGTCAACGACTTAATAAAATACTTAACATTTATAAATCTAAATAAAAATTATAGTAATTTTTATCTTTGGTTATCTCTGTTTAAATGTGCGGTATCATTCAAATAGCAATTGAGGGTAGTTATAAAACATTATAAATGCAAAGTTGCAAAGTCGTCATAAATATTGTTTGTATTGTGTTCGGGACGACGATAGAAGGTTCTCGCATCACAAGAAGGCTCCAAGACGCAGGTAATATTTCAGATCCTCTTTCACGGTAAACATGTGTTTTAAATACCCTTCCCAATTATATTAAGAATATAATTTAATATTATCCATTATAAATTCTAGAATTGTAGCTACAATTATGTATATTTTAATCAGTAAAGGTTTTAACTTTATCTATAATTTACAAATTTGTAATTACAACTGTTTTATTAAATGCAGAACGTCTTTTTATATTACGGTTTATTGTGAAATTGTAATATAATTCTCCCAGGTCAGTTGCCGATTGCTAATTATTAATAAAATATGTAAAATTTATAGGGTACATTCCGATAGTATCGAGATGGTGTAGAGGTGTTTCTTTCTATATTTTTATTTATAATTATATATTAGATTATAGTTATAGTATAGAATGCACAGAGTTACTAAGGCTTCTACTCTAACTACCTTTCATTCTACTTTCAATATAACTTCAAATAAGTAATTTCGATTCCGGTATACGACAACGTGTTCAAAGAATTTTGAGGTTAGCCGTGATTACGACAAGATTAAGCGTATAGTAAATGTACATCAAGACATATTCGATAGTAGCCTTGTTTGTTTCTCTTAATATTTAATGTATTTTTATCTGGTTTACTTTAGCTACATTTGTACTTTATTTTAAATATATTAGTATGCTGTTTACACTTTTTTGGATTGTAGTTTGGATCAACAAAAATATACTTTTAATTTTAGACCTTTATGTAACTACTGTCTGTTTGTGTATCTTATTCAATAAAATAAAATTTTATTAATAAGGTTTGATTATTATATTTAATTAGCAGTGCTACTTTTACAACTAAGCAGCTTTATGAAACTGTATTTACTATCACAGCCTACCAACGGTTCACTGCTGAACGTAGGACTTGCCATCCACAGCCTCAAGATATTTGGGAAGATGTTCGTATTTGCTATAGTTGTCACTAGGGTTAGCAACCGCAGAATTTTTATTTTTTTGTTGCTATTAAGAAGACGCTGTTATTAGGAGAGCTGTGGGTAGCTCAGGTGCTTAGCTCTCGCTGTGAATTTCCGACCCGGGTTCGATCACCGCCTGGCATCAATGAAATTGTTAGTTGCGGACACTTCCTTGCCCTGACAACCTCTCAGAAGTGAGAGGAGGTCTGTGCCCAGCTGTGGGACACATGTGAATGTAACTTTAACACATCTCCCGCTTTGTTTCTCTCTGCCGCTTCCTACGGCACCCACGGGACGTTTCTGGATAGTGGATATTCTTACACCACCACTAAATGGTACGTACTTTAGAAATTTTAACAGTGCTTACTTTTACAATTTACTAGCGTAATTAAACAGTGTTTACTTGCCAGGGCAGGGCTTCAAACAAATAAAATAATGTTTGTGTGTACGTTTTCAATGGGTTCCTATATCATACGGTCGCCAACCGTTCTGTTTTCCCAGGACATGTACTAGTTTTCGTAATGTCCTGGGATGTCCTGGATAGCTTTTAAGCAGCGTCCTGGGTTTTTAAAGCACCCTAATAAGGTCATGTGTTTTAAAATTCGCGTGTCACTTTTACAGTTCTTACGTTACGTCAGCCTCACAGCTCTCAAGTGTTCGCGCTGCCACGCCGTGCTGCGTTTGAATCCGGTCACAAAATCAAGAATCAAGTCAGCAAATCCGTGTATAAAAGCTAAGGTATTATTTTTGTACCTTTGAAATCAATTTGATTGTATTACTAGAGATTTAAGCTTTCCTTGTACTGTAAGATATTATTTATCATAATAGTCAACAACACAATGCTGAACACACCTTCACAGTTCTATTAAGTAACAATCTCATTCCGATCACACATAAAGTTACTTAGTGGACGTAACGAAGTGCTACCTTAAATTATTCCTAGTATTGATTTTATAAAACAATATGAATATATCGAAATTGTATCTTTCTAATTATTGGTTGATGATAGCTATAAATAGCATTTCGACAAATAATTATAATAAATTGAAGACTCCATGCAACAACTTCTTATTTTTTAATGATAGGTAATTAATTAATTATAAAAATGATTTCGTCTTATTAATCGAACTTTGAAATGAGCATGGTTTGTGGTGGACATAGACAATCACACAAATTGTGTGTTTGTATCAATGCTTTTTGTCGTTTCATTTTTTATTCAATTTAAATTGTTATTAGTTATTGTATAAAATAAAAATTTAAATAAGTAATTTAGTAGAATAAAAATATTTTACTATTATTGTTGCTATATCTATTAAGCAATGTATTGTCAAAGAGAGTGGACACTACAATTTCGTAATAAACATTTTTTTTTGAAAAATGCCCATGTAATTTACTTCAGTAATTAAACAAAAATCGTCTCAATTTTTTACATTTTTTATTTTTTTATTTATTCTTTATTGCATTCTTAAAACAAAATAATCAAAGGACTTAATGCCTTGAGGCATTCTCTACCAGCCAACCCATGGTGTGTCGAGAATTTGACGTAGGTGTGGCAATATAGAATAAAAGAACACAATACAAATTATAATTAATTACATAATGTATACATACTACGAATAAGTAAATAAACTTTAGATACATATATAACCTATTAATACATATATACAAATTTATAAATGTGTGCATATACATACCAATATTTAAATACATACATAATTAGTACATACAAATGACTATGAATACAAACGTCTGTTTAGCAATACATATTAAGAGGATAGAGTAAGTCAGCTCAAATTCTAATTTCGCCCCCACTTTCCCGCGCGTCGTATGCTATGTACCGACATGTTTGTAATCACTAATACTGTAAGTAGAAAGGTCGTTAGACGCTTATTTCATTAGGTTTATCATATTTATGCCTGTTTCTTAACGCCAAGCCAGCCGCTTCTTATTTTTATCACGGTTATTTCCCATTTTAATTTTACGTCGTACTGTTGCGTAATGTATATTCTGATCGTAAGCGACACAACTTCTCCCTTCAAAAGCCTAAGCGATACTAACGGGGCGACTGGAATCAAGCTCAAGACGCTGATAGTTTAGGTAATTTCTTTTTACAGTGAAAATAATGGTATTTTAAAAAAAGTAAATAACATAAGTACTGCTTTATAGTTAGTTCAGTTAGTATGCAAAGTTTCATGATCTTATTTAAAGTATTTTATGAATAACAGCGGTTTATTGTTTATTTTGGAGGTAACTTTGGATTTTTTTCTATCGAGAAAATTTTACGAAATCGTGTTTTCGTCTAACATAATCATTAACATTAATCCTCAACTTTACCATATATTTATTTCAAAATTAATGCTGCAATGTTTTAGGCATAACGAAGGATCTTGCTAAGCCATTTGAGATTATATTTCCCCTTAAACGGACGAGTACAGTTGTAAAGTAAAATGCTACAAGAGTCAAGTGAACTCGAACATTTACACAACCACACTGTCGTTAGATGGCGTTCATTAATTAATAATTTTGCATATCGTTTATTTTTGCCTTTTTTATTTATTATTTGACTTCGAAAAATTGTTCGTTACAAGTAAAAGACCTAACATTCATACAAAGTTATAATTCCTATTTCCTATATAAACAAAATTAATAGAACTAAACTCTTCCTTGTGATAAGTCACATTACAATTTTCAGATGATTCTGTTATTCCGTCATGTTTATTATCTTTAAGCCGCGGTCTTTTAACAAAAACATTAGGTATTTTTAGTTTTTTTTTTTCATTATTATTATAGCTTAGAAAAGTTGTAGGTACTTACGCATTAGGAATAACTTCCGATCTTTCTGCTGTAAAAAATAATTACATTTCAAACCCTACTTTTTATTTATTTATAAAATTATTTAATAAATTTACCTAAATATATAAAAAAGAAGAAAGGATATATGACTTCATATTCCTGGAATCGAATCCGAGTGCAAACTGCAAATCCATTCCTCTATCAAATACACTATTGTAATAAGCACAGAAATCTAAATAATGAGGCACTTGCCTTATTATTTTAAGATTTCTGTGGTAATAGGCGTTTCTAAAATTCATAGATTTAAAAAAATAGTTACGTTTCAATTTTTTTAAATTTATTTATAAAATCACCTAATAAATTAAACTAAATATATAAAGATACAAAAAACATCGACTTCTAGGAAAGAAGAATATTTATGGAGAAGTAAACATTTAGTTTTTTTTTAATTTATTTTAAAAATATTTAGTTAATTTATCTAAATATATAATATTAACTTGTGACCCACAGAACTGCAAATAATAAAATTTGATTTCATATTCCTGGAATCGAACCCGGGCACTCTCGAGTTTAAAAAGCAAATCCATAGGTATCTCTACTAAATATACTACTATAATAAACTATGTTTCTAAAATTCATGGGTATATTGTTATAAAAATAAATATTTAGTAATAATAACTAGACATGGAACGAGTAGTGATTCGCCGAGTACTCGGCGAGTGATTACTGATTACTTGTCAAACAACTCAATTCGAGAGAATGTTTTCGTTATTTGGCGCGTAAATGACTGCTTATAGAAATCGTGTTATCGAAAAACATCTAGAAAAATTATTGATCTTAGGAAACACATAAAAAAATTCATTCAAAACATGCTTCTGAAGAAAAAAGCATGAAGAATTCCGCTGCAGCAGAGTTAGATCATTACTTAAGCGTACCAAGGGCCGCAAGAGATGCAGATCCATATAAATGGTGGGTTTCTAATGAAGGCTATTACCCCATTTTGGGAAAAGTTGCGGCTCAATACTTATCAACACCCGCCAGTACAGTTTAGTTAATCTAGACCCAAATAGGGCCGAAAAACTAGTGTTTTTGCATCACAATCTTCCTCTCTTAAATTTTAAATATTAGTAATAATAATATCTATTATAGATTCTTATGTACTTTCTGCTGTTTCTCGTGTTTCTGATATTTTAATGTGTCCAATACAATGATTTAGAGGCTTTTTGTCTCTGGAATATAATTAAGGCCGAGTACTCGGTACTCGGCCGTTAATACTCGGTGTTGAGACGAACCCTAAAAAAAGGCCGAATCTGCCGAGTACCTGTCCCATGTGTAATAATAACATGTAATTACCTTTTAATATTCGTATGTTGGGCGTTTGATTTATATGAACGTTTTTTACTCTTCGTAACGGGTTTCACTTTATTTCCCATATTTACAAATGATAATTATTAACAAGATACCTTATTACGCTATTTTAACTTAAAATATTTTATATTTATACGAAAGAAGAATATTAAAGGAAAGAAAAATAAAATAATTAAATAAATAATAATATAAATTTGTTAATATATACATATTAATAAATTATATGTATACTAAAATTTGCGTAGTCCATTACAAATTTTTAATATTTACGAAAACAATACTCGCTTAAGGCGACACCGTGAAAAAATGCACCTCCTTTCATCGAATAGTATAAGACTATAACACCACTAACGAAAGTGGAATTTTGATATAGGTAAATTCATGTCTTTATCTTCAATTTGATTGTTCAAAAATACGATTGTATAATTTTGACTCGATCATAATTATTTTCGAAAACACCTCTAAAAAATCACTATAGTTGAAATTACAACGAAATTACTTAATCTATATGCTTGGGAATCACTCAAATATATTCATAACATCAATATCCGTAATTTACTTGCTCATTATTTTGATTACTTAAATCAATAATTTTTAAAAAAATATTTTAAGATTGTGACAATTTATAAGCGCTTTTAATCATCGCGGGCGCTACGCAATTTATACCTTATGTCGGCGTTTTTACAAGTTTTTATAGAAATTATGTATTCACTCGGATCAGTACGGCGATAGCCTTTTCGATGTGTCGTCTTAAAGTTAAGCCGTTATTGTATCGATTTTCTGTTTGAGTGTCCATTTTTAATGCAGCACTAAATATGTTATGCGTTGTTAAGCTACACCTACGTCAAATTCTCACCAGTCAATGGGTTGACTGGTAGAAAATGCCTCAAGGCATTAGGTCTACCCTTTGTATTCTTTTGATTTAATGAATGCAATAAGGAATCAATAAATAAATAAATTTGCATAATGATTTCTTATATTTACGCGAACACTATACATTGATTAAAACTACTTTTACGGAATTTATCGCGTTTTATTTATTTTTATTTTTAATACCCGACGTTTCTGGTGCTTTCCAGCACCCATGGTCACGGGGACTGAGTTGACTGACGTCCCGATGTCAAAGTTAACCCGGAGTACCTTCAGCTTTTTAATTATTGTCTTTGGTCCGATCCACGCAGAATGAACTAACTGTGTTTTGAAGTCTTGCAGTGGTATGCTTCGGTTTAGTTTTAATTTTATTAATTATATGATCCCAGTCAAAGTCAAAAATCCATAAAAGTAGTTATAATCAAAATAAATTTGCACTAAATTCATAGAAAAAAAGAGTTTTTGCTGACTCTAAAATACTACTTTAACACATTTTGCTCTTACCACTTATATCTTACATCACAATATAGTATTAAACACTAACAAAAATGGTATTTTTGAAAATTACTTTACAGCTACACGAACACAAAAATTTGCGGTGCGGTGCGGTGCGGCGGTACAATTACGATAAAGAACCCGTAATTTTATGCACTAGACCACAATTGTCCAGCATTGGCAAAGAAAATAAACGAGACTAGTTTTGAAAATAGTGAAGAAAGAAGTAGTTGTTGCATTGAGAAAGATGACTACAAATCGACAACTAATGCCTGATTTAGAAGTCGTTGAGGGGATAGACAAAATCTGTAATGAACTTGATAAGTGTAATCTAAACAAAAATTTAGAAATAACTTACGAAGAAAATAAGCTTAACAATACTGATACCTTGAATTCACAAAAGTATGATCTTGGGTATTCGACTTCTAAAGAAAATAACACTAAGCCAGTAAAGGGTATTAGGTTAAAATCTAAAACCTCAAAGAAGGCAACACGTCCATTTGACAGAGATAAAAATGCAGTAACTGAATATAACGAAAATTTCTCTGAGCCGGATATCAAGACATATATAAAACTTAAAGACCTTACAGATAATAAAACGAATACGCCTCTAATACGAAGAAAACGTAAATTATATTCAACAGAAGAAGAAAAGTGTAATGATAACTGGACCAGTGATTGCGAAATTGTGAGCGAAGCTGTCTCTAACAAAAATTTTAAAATAACGTGCCATAAAGAAAAAGACAATGAGCGCAAAGAATATAAACAAAAATCGCGAAACAAAAAATCCAAAAAATTAGTTCTGTCACTACATACAAAGAAAATGAATGATTTGTTTGATAAACTAAAACATATTAGCAATAACAATGAAAAAATAATTTTAGTTGATAAAACAAATGACGTTTCAATTTATAATTTTACTAGCGATAGTGAAGAAGATGATTTTAGACTAAGTACGCTCAAACGAAATAATATAACTTCAGGCGGCAGTGTTACCCCGGTTATTAAAGATGAAATAAAAGATAAGGCTAATGTCAAGCGAAAAAGAAACAATCGCCCGAAATCGATTATTACATTTGAAATGTCTACGCAGCAACTTATTGATGAACTTGCTGTAGACATATTAAACACATCGCTCGAAATTCGAAAACCTCTAGAAAGTAAAGTTAATATGGAACCTCCACCCAAATTGGCAATAAAACGTAAACTGGAAGCAATTACGGATGATGAAGTAAAAATGATAGAAAATTTTGAAGGCGAGGTACCTTCATTGCATAAAGAAAAACATTCAAACGAAGTTAAAAAAGCAACTTTATCAAATGACACGAGCGAGGGAACTGAAAGTCCACTACCCGAATTAATCATAGAAAAGATGAAACCACACCGTGATGATAATGATTCACTCCTATCTAATGCGACAAAAAACATAAAAGATATATACGAAGAAATATTTTATACAAAAGGATGTGAATTAAATATAACCCAAAATTTGCTGCCTGACGTGGACAAAATTGATGATAATAATGAGCGGAATAGCTGTTCATATATGTTTAATATTACAGATGAGTTAAATCAAGTATCTAAATGTTTAGCGCCAGCATCCAAATCATCTCCAGAAAAAGAGTCGCCTATTAAGGAAACTGAAAAAAGTAATAAATTTATGATTCAAAAGGAATTAAATAAAAAATTAAGCATCGACACTAACCAAAATAAAATAAATTCAAGTAATGAAATAAAAAACATATCAGGAAATACAGAAATACATTTAGAAAAATCTATTTACCATACTGCTGGCTCCTCTTCTATGTCTACGAAAACTACAGTTAAATGTAAATCTACTAAGTCAGTTAATGAAAGTTTAGAAAATTCACTAGAAAATAAAAATGACTGCTTAGGGAGTTCGTCAGCAGTCCATGATGTTATAGAGTCGTGTCAACATTCCAATAAGAGCACGTCCACGAAAATTAACACATCGAGAGTTGCAGTAAAAAGAAAATCTGCGACAACTCGAGATTGTAAAAAACGAAAAGTCGAGGTCAAAGATACTCAGGAAACATGCGACAGCTGTTCAAGTATTTCCAGTGTGAACGATTGGCTCAAAAGATCTGTTCCTACGACTAGTACAGGTACTATTATGTTGCTTTAGTGTATTATATATACCGTATCGTTTTTTTTTGAACTAATATAGAACTATTTTGCAGCAGAATCACTTGATTTCGGTTTAAAAGAGACCACACTAAACGTAATAGAAAAATTTGACAGCACAGTTGACGTAATACATCACAATACAAATAAGAAGTAAGATTTTTTTTAATTACATTTTGTTATTGTTCAATATTGTTGTAATTAGAAGAGTTTATATGTTTTAATTAGAAGAAATTTACTTATGTTTAAATTTCATTTGTTTATAAGTTGTGTACCAATACAGTGTTGAATTTAAAAAAATATATTACGAATCACGGTAGACGAATTCCCATCACAGTTTATAATTCATTAAAGTTTTAAAAGGAGCACGAATGGATCGGCTCGACAGGGGTAGGACCACGCTCTCACAGAATACCAACGTAAAATAGCAGCTCTATGCTACTGTGTTTTGTATGGAGTGTACGGAGTGTCTAAGACCCTTTTTACTGGAAATGAAGCAATTTATCTAAGTCCTCACGGGTGACTACGCATTTGCATTTTCATTCTTAGTCGAGGATATAAATGTAGATGTGTATAGGCCACAGCATCCACTTACCATCAGGTGGAATGTTTGCTCGTTTGTCACCCTATTCTATATAAAAAGGGTAACGGAACGTTTTGTAAATATAGAACCCAGACATAAGGCGTATTTTATCTTTTCTTTTTATTTTCTGATAGGGATTATAGGTTATCAAGGTATTTGTTCAAAGAAATCATACGCTGCTGCCATTCAACGGACTAAGAATGTCATATCTGATATATATGAGATAGTTACTCGCTTAACGCTATCTACCAGAGGCCATAATTTTACATACATTTTATATATTCTCCTCCTAAGACATCCCATAGGCCAGCGCGACAGCAATAGACCGTTAAAAATCTATTTTAAATTTCTTGCAGCCCTGACATCTTCATAAGTGATAAGACCACCCATTGCACTGCCATTTAATTCATTGTGTCCTTGTTAATTTTTAACACAGATTTTACAGAGTAAATTTTTTATTTGTTTTATTCAATGTTCTGTATTTTTTTAAACGTTACCCCCACACTAGGATTTTCTCCTGTATCCTGGGCAGCTGAGATACATAAATTTTACAAGGACAAACATTTGTACCCCGTTTTATATCCCTATCTACGTCAATAATTGGAACAATTATTGTTTTAGATTCATAAAATTCTTGGTGGAACCGCAGAAACAGCTCCAAGACCTGAAGCTGAGCCCTGAGCTGAAAGACCAACGTCGTACTCAAAACAAGCAAGCCGTTACCGGTTTGCTCAACGACATAGTTGAGCTGATCGTTGTCAAATTCTCGGCACTGGATATAAGGTGAATTATTTGACTGTTTATACTACGTATATTTTAAATAATCACATGAATAGAATATAATAGAATAGAATAGAATCATTTTTATTCATTATAGATCACATGTTATTCTTATTGAAAGTCATTTTTACAATTACCGCTGGTGGAGAAAAAACCTCTGTCCTGGGAAAACGAAACCAGCAAGAAACCCAACGGGACTTTTTTTAAAAGCATAACTTACAATATAATTAAGCTATTGCATCGTCTAACGTCGGTTCAGTTTGGCATACTTCGCCACGGTGTTTGTGCGACTAGACGTATGCGTAACAATAATATAGTTTATTGCAAGAAGCATATTCTTTGGATTTATATGAGTCGTCGTCATGCTAGCAACTTTCGTGAATTTAGATTATTTAATAAACACAGACTTTATAATTAAATTATTTTTTAAATTTATATAATATTTTTGATGGCATGTTTGGCACAGTGAATGAACCACCCGAATGCAGCATCGCAGATCACGGATTCGATTCTCGCATGGAGCAAACATTTTTGCTGACAAACAAAAAATACTACATAAGTAAATAAATAAAGAATTATAATTGCATAAGTTGATAAAAGTGCTATGCAATAGCTTTACCGTGGCAGTCCCCGAGTGCCACACGTATTTTTTTTATACAATTGTTATGAAAACATTTAGAAACAGCGTGGCAGCGATCACTTAATTCCCGGGGGTTACTATCATGTATGAGTACTGTAACAATTAACAGCCCTTACTAAACAATATTTGCTTCATAAATATTTTGAACCTTTTGATAGATAAAGTCTGCATATTTTATGGGACTTTGTTGTAAAAGCGTACATTGCCCCAGGAAGGAATTACCGACTCTTTAAAGTCGAGTAACTGCTATAACTAACTTGTACTCCTTTCTAATATTTACACAATGTACATCACTATTTTAATAAAACTATTTTTGTCCACGGTTTTACGTTTCCTTAAAGAGAACACTAGTAACGCTTTCAACAATACTAGTTAACCGCTCCCAAGTTAACTGAAAGTGCTTTTGTTAGGAGCTGTTTACAAAGTAGTCGAAGTGTGGATTCGAACCCTCAGTTTTCGAGCTTGCAGTCCATTTTTATCGATTTCAAAAAAGGAGAATGATATCGAATCGAGTGTATGTTCTTTTTTATCTATGTAACTTGATATCTTCATCAATTGTTGCCCGATTTTAATGATGCTTTTCTTATTTAATAGGTCATTACCATAGGCATGGTCTCATATAAATTTGGAAGGAAACCTCCACCCCTAAGTGTGGGGAAAATGGAGGATAAAAGTTCATTCAAATAATTTAACTATATAAAGGGTCAGTGTGAGACATGACACGACGCTACACGGCCTGCACTTTTTAAGATAGTGATACAAAATATAGCTTTATTTGCTACTCAAAAAGACACACATTTTATTGAGATAATTCAAAACTGCCCCACAAAGTAGCGTAACGCATCACGAGTCACGACGCAGCTGCGATTCATCCGTGCTCTTGCAGAGAGGGAACAAGAAGAATACAAATATAAAATTAAAAAGTAAACATCACATAAGAGTATATGGGTACATAATTCATTTAAGGTTACCCCGCACTAGGGTTGTCGTCCCTATCGAGTTGTTTTACATAAATAAATAACTTGGACGTGGACAAACATCTAGACTGAATGATTATTTATTGGCCACATAACCTCTCGCACTTGCGTGAGTGATCAGGCGCAAGATGATTGGTCATATGTGCATTCTGATGCACTGCCAATTTGCAAAATGCAACTAGTAGTCGTGTTTTTACTCTAGTCCAGATAGCAATTTACACAATACCCTAAAACTGCAATTAACAATTTTTTGTAACCGACATGGATGCAATTCTAGTAGCTCGCATACTGTGAAATTTAATTTTATCCAATTTTATCCACTCATAAAGCTACGCTAAATGAGGGGATAAATTGGATAAAATTAATGGAATAAAATACAAATATACAATATGTAACGTAATTAACGCACACCCTCATACACCCCAATTAGTATATTATGTTATAATCATAATACATACACCGAATTTTTAGTTAAACATTTTTATGCACTGATTATTTATCAAATTAGTTATACTAATTCCGGAAGAATGTTGTGGTCACGGTATAAATCCACGAACGCAGACTTTAAAATGCTTGAAATACAGTTGATTTTTCTTTATTTTTATTGAGTGACCGAATTAGTAATAATACAAATAAAACTGCACTCTTAAAAGTCAGTACAGAGTTAGTGTGACTGTAATTTACGTAGTTTTAATTATTTTTGGGATAAAAAATTACCTATATTAAAAATCTTAGGAATCGATGATATGTTACGTGTTGTAATAAAATAATTGTAAAGTTCTCGATAATTTGTTTTTATTTATATTTTGTTTTTAAACCAGGTCATAAGAAATGGATGAGCATTTTTTGGAAGATCTAAAAGAGCGCGCTTCCAGGCTTATTCAAGATGATTGTAGGCAGAAAAGAACCATGGTGACCTTGCTGCGTGAAGACATGCAAGCCGTGCTAGACTTTGTTAAAAAAGATAAAATAAAAGAAATGTAGTAAAATTGAAGAGAGTGGATATTGGAAATTTGCGATTTGGCGCGTTAGTGGGTGAACAGATTTTCTTTTGCAGGAGGTTTAGTTTCTCAGTTAGTTAAGTTGTTTCTAGGTCACATTGTTGTATACAAGGACTGATGTAATATTTCCCTAGAATGGACCCTTCAACGTTCAACGGCCTACAATTTACTTCATATATCAATGTATTATATATTAAAAGATATTCTTCTTTATGTTAAGTTTTATAGATATTTCGTTAATAGTAATAACAGTTTATTGTTTTTAAATGATATGCTGATGCATGATAATAATATTTATTAATATATAATAATTTCAATTTATGATTCTGATTGTGTAAAATTCTATAACTTGGTTACAAATTTGAACAATAAATTTGTTTCACATTGGGTGCGTTTGGCAGAAAAAAGCGCTAGCAAGCGCTTGTAAGCAAAATGGCGATCGTAAGCGGTAAGCGCTGTCAAATCGTAAGTAGCTATTTTCCTCCAGGACACGATGTTAGTTTTAACCGGGGAACCTAACCTAATTTAAATATATGTTTGTAAAGTATTTATATTAAAAACTTACCAATCATGAATTTTTAATAACATGTATGTGTTTATTCACGTTATTATATTACTTAAAACTAATATTGCACAAAACAACTTAAAAACTCTACTTCAAAACAAACAAATTAAATAAGCAAAATGGCGGATTGTGTCAGCGCTACTGAAGTAGTAATCGTGTCCTGGCCGAAAACTATTTCAGCGCTTGTAAGTGCTTGCTAGCGCTTTTTTCTGCCAAACGCACCCATAGTTTAATGTTTTAAGCACAATAAATGTTTTGATTTTTATTGTTGGCTTTTATTCCTGGTCCTTTATTTATTATTGTCTGTCAAATCCACTGCTGAATATAGGAGTCCCCATAATGGGGAAGATCAACGAGCTATAAAGAGGGTTATGTTCGTAGTCTTCGGAGTTACGAGGATGACGGCTAAAAGAACCAGAGTAACCGACATGGCCCAACGAAACAGTAAGCAAAAGTGGCAATGAGCTGGTAATTTAGCTCGAAGAACCGTCAACCGACGGAGAAGAATAGTTCTTGCGTGGCAACCTCGTACCAGCAATCGAATTGTAGGGCTGCCTCCTCACTCGACGGAGTGACAACCTTGGAAGACGAAAGAAGTCGGTGAATTCAGGTGGCTTAGAATCGTGCAGAATGCCGCATTTCCTAAGGGAGGCTTTAATTCAGCAGTTAAATTGTGATAGGCTGTATGGTAATGATGATGAATTATCAAATGTATTGGTGTGAGCGGCGTTTAACCACGTGCTCTGAGTGGAATGTGAAATGTGTGGAAACTTAGGTATGTTCGTGTCAGAGAGAGTATTTCATTAACATGTGAAATTTGAAGTTCTTCAACAGGCATCACAAATTGAAAATAATTAGTATTTTACCGACAAGCTTTATATATAATAACTTAAACATATTAACTCTTACGCGTGTCACTTAGAGGGGTAGGTAGAGACAATGGATTTCCATTTTGCACGATATTGGCCTTTTGTTTTGCAGGGGCCATGATCACGTTTCAGTCATGGTGTCGAGGGTTAGGGTCTTAATTAAAACGTAATTCCAAGTTAACGATTTATTTACTTCATTAATGAAAAAAGAAGTTTTAACAAAGATGTTTATATATTTTAATGCGATTTTTGATACTGTGAACACTTTTTTAAATCTTTTTCAAGATCTGGCTTATCGCTACATGCTATCCTTATTACATCATCCAGATGAGATTCCGTAGGTTTATTTCTGTACACGTTCATTGAGTATTCCATTTTTGAAAAAAAACGATTCGCACACTTATGTAGACCCGAAGAATGTCAGTAGTAATGGGGATTATTGGACGCTTTTATAATTTTGGGGAACAATACTCCAAAATTCCACATATTATTCGCTGTTTGCCCGTTTTTATATAAACAAAACTTGTTCATTGGTGTCGTTTTTAAAATCTTTGAATTCATCATAAACTCTGAGCAATTACAATTTAAAACTGAAGTCAACTCTGAGATATTCGTTATTTCTAAATGCCATGGTTTTGCTATAGATAACAATATTTTTTCTTAGATCTTGGAATCTTTTTAAAAATTCGTATAAAAGTGCAGTTAAATAATTTGCTATTATGGAGCAGTTTTCTTCCGAAATATTGGTACCGTCGTCTGTAGTTTTTATGATAGTTTGAAAATTTCTTTTTGTTCTGTATTTCTTCATGATAAATGCTTAACTTTTCCTCAAATGCAAATACTTTATTTGCCACATTGGAGGCTATATTATTTTCACGTTGTAAGCTCCGCTTGAGATTATTGAGTTTTTCCGTAACATCACATAGAAAGGCTAATAATAATACACCACAATTAATCATTTTGTAAATCATGGTATACTTTATTATTTTGCTGTAAAAACACTATTACTTCATGGCGTAAAAAAAAAGCTTTCCAAAACTTTTCCTCTACTAAGCTATTGCACCGAGGTATTTAAAAGGACGTCGTTATACTGACATACCAGTTCTTCCAAAAGGCTTTTACATCTTCCGTGGTTCAATTTTCTGGCTGGTATATAATTGACAATATTGATAACTGTCTTCATTACAGCCTCTATTTCTGGATTTACAACACGCGCTGCCAAGTTTTATTGGTGGATAATGCAATAAAATGATATCAAATTAGTTAAACTACATTTTTTCTTAAAATAAATAAAAACATCCAGTCATTGAAGGACAACCATCGACGTACGATTTTGGTATGTCTATTTCATTCTGCTCTAAAAAATTGCAAATGGTATCAAAGTAATCCGTGTCTCGGGTTTGACGTTTCATTGGTAGGAATTTCAAAAAAAAAATCCTGTATTAAATTATTTTCTGTACAATATCTAAAAAACACCGAGCATTGCGATGTTGCTGAAATGTCGGTGCTGGAATCGAATGCCAAGTTAAAAAATTTGCATTTTGCTTTCTTTAGTTAACTAATACGCCTTATACAGGTTGAATCCTAGAAATGTAGTTTTATTTTAATATGAGAAGATAGTATTTGCTTTTTGTTACTGAATTTATCAAAAAATATATAACTAACAAAGCGTTCCTTAACAATTTCTGCATCGGTAAATGGTTTCATATGCTTAGTAAAGTAAAATGGTGGAGCGACGAGCCTAAGGTTACCGAAGTCTAATTCCCCGGTCGAACCTTAAACCTATTACGCGAGATATTAACCTTGATATTGGACTGTATATACGAAATGCTTCTACGTTTACATAAATTGGCGACTATAGCACGCGTTTTCCCATACAATGCACTCGCTCTTCCCTAAAACGAACTATTATTTGCAAAATCTATGACAGGAATCCTGCTTGATTAGGAGAAAATGAAAATTGGAGCGGATTAACTATTAAACACAATTATATCAAGCAGGAACTAGTAGGAATGTTCACTCACCGGGGTGTTGCTTCTATGCGGCTTGGGCACTACTTGTTGCTACGCTGCGACTTCTGGAAGACACTCTGGGTAGACTCTCTGGGGCCCCAGCCTTTCTTGTCCGGTGATACGTCGGGAGAGAGTGCGGTGTGGTTCCAACGACAAGCGCGGCGGGAAGAGTGGCGGTGTGGTTCCAACAACGAGCGCGGCGGGAAGAGAGTGCGCGTCGGCCGCGCGTGCCTTTTTATTCCTTCGGTTGCGATGATCGCGTAATATTCTAGAATCACCTTCTTACCCCTCCCACCCCACCACCCCGATGTGTCGATAGGAGGGTATGAATGATATCGTTTGGAAAGGGATAAACGATTTGGCAAGCCTACCGTCAAATATAAATAAAATACGAATGGTTTTCCGCGCAACCATCTCCCCCGCCCTTGAAGGATCTCCTTCAAAAAATAACTAAAACAATTAGAGCTAAGATCAACTAACAAATAACTAACTAACGCTAAGATTACCTAAATTCAACTACAATTTCTAATCTAGAAAGCTAATTTAAATTTTGGAAGAGGCAAGGGGCACAAACGGACAACAGGACGTAGGTAAGACCCAACCGTGGTCTTAACGCGAGCTACCCTAATTACTCCGTCGGAAGCGGGAAAGACCTCTTCGACAATTCCTAACGGCCAATGGAGAGGCGGCGTATTCTCTTTGGTGAGCACAACCACAGTTCCTATTAAACTACGTGCAGAAAGAATCCAATAATTCTGACGCAAGATCGACATCAAGCAGCAAGTTGGGGCCAGCGTGCGAATTCAATTTATGATGGTAATCGACTAATAAATTTATGATATTATGGTCTTTACGCGGTAAAACTATAGGGTGCCGTTGGTCGAAACTCAACTCGCGTTAGACAATCGTCCACCTACCCTTACAATCCCATCCTGTAAAAATGGCTTAAGGCGTTGAAAGGCGCGACTACAAGCTCTATTCGACTGTAATCTTGTAATTTATTCCGAGAAATGCGCACGTTGAAGTTCACGCAATACTAGCGACTCGGCATAGTCGTAATCGGACGCTAAGACATACGAACGTCGCGGTAAAAGCTTCGCGAATCGACAAACGTAAATTACGCTACGCAATAATTTCGACCAAGAGGACAAGCGGTTCGCCAAAGCAATGATTGGAGAAACCTCGCTCGAAACGTTCGCCACTAGAGCGTGTCTATTCTCTTCCGGCGGTTGTGACACTGACGAAGGTTCGAAATCGGTTATTGGCCATTGCGAGGGACCCAAGTGAACCCAAGAAGGGCCGTGGAACCAAAGCGGGGGGTCCATTATTTGCATCGGGGTAAGTCCACGGGATAGACAATCGGCAGGGTTTTCCGTACCGGACACGTGATAAAAGTTCCGCGTTTCTAACTCGTCTTGGATCTTGGCCACTCGGTTCGCAACAAACGTATCCCAAAGGTGGGGTGAAGAATGAACCCAGCATAAGGCGACGGTGGAGTCGGAAAAGGCAAATATCCTTTCTATGTGAACTCTATCCCTACATGCGCTGATAACTGCGGTAATAAGCTTGGTGAGTACTAATATTGCGCAAAGCTCCAAGCGCGCCAGAGAGACAACCTTACGGGGGGAGAATCTCGACTTAGAACTAATGAGGCTAATCGAATTTCTACCATTATTCTGGACGTGGAAATATACAACGCCCCCGTAAGCCTTCTCGCTGGCGTCTGCAAACCCAACGACCGTGATGACGCTCTTTCTACCAACGTTTATATGACGTGGTATTTTAATTTCTCTTAATAAAGGAAGTTCCTCTCTAAAACGCTGCCACAACCGAACAATGCTGTCAGGCGGCGAGTCATCCCAATCGCATTCAAATAACCAAAGTTGTTTAATCAAAAGTTTAGCGTATAATACCACTGGAACTACGAAACCCATGACATCCCATAATCTAGCAACGCATGACAGTATTGTGAGTTTTGTGCACTTTTCTACGGGCGGATTTACCTTAAGGCTAAACACGTCGGAGTCTGGTGACCAACACAGACCGAGCACCTTGTGTGTATCAGAATCGTCGAATTCCTTTATCGCCGAAAGACGGTGTGATAGTGGGATTGTGTCTAAAACCGGACGCGAATTACTAGTCCACTTAACAAGATCGAATTGACCCGATTTCATGAGCTTTATAACCCTCGTCGGTGGTTAGGGTGGCCTCCTCCACGCTATCGACCGAGTACACAAAATCATCCATATATAATTCACTTTCAATTGCCCTCTTAGCGTTAGGATAAGAGGGACCTTCATCGTGGGCGAGCTGTCTCACCGTGCGTAACGCATGAAATGGGCTCGACTTTAAACTAAAGCAAACGCGGTTAAATTCAAATACCATTAGAGGTTCCTTTGGGTTGAAACGATATAAAATGCGTTGGAATCTACGGTCGCATTCACGGACCCCTATGTAAAGAAACATTTGGCGAATATCGGCGGATAGTGCTATACTAAACAAACGAAAATTGGCTATTATATTAAATAAACTGCCCTGTAAATTTTGCCCACTATAGAGGATATCGTTAAGCGACAGGTGAGTGCTAATTTTAGCACTAGCGTCGAGCACTACACGTAACTTAGATGTAACGTAACAAAGTACGGCCAGACCACAATTACATGCGAAGGTTCGCGCCTTTTTTAATAAGATACCCTCGGAAATAAAAAATGTAGACTCGTTCAATGTATTCAAAAAGCGACTAGCAAATCATATAATCACAAACATATCTATCTGAGTGCGTTGGACTGGTTTGTTCCTGGTTATTATTGTGGTGATAAGGTGATAGTGTAGTGTATAGTACAATTTAACTTTTCTTTTATTTGTATAGATTTTTCCCGTCAATAGCTGTTTTTGATGTTATTTATTTTTCAACAACATAGGTACGACAATGAATTTTGTTAGTTAGATTTACTTTTATTTATGTTCTCATGTAAGTGGCGTATAAAATGTCTTTATGAGAATAAATGTCTTTAAACATAAACATAAGTTTGTCCTCCCTAATGACCCCGTGGTGTGGTATGAAATACGACGGTGTGTCTTCGTAGTTATCTAATTTCGAAGCCACGAGTGATATGTAACCTTCTCTTATATATTCGTTAATGACGCCGTCATAAGCTTCCTTTAACTGGGGTGAAGCGAGCATCCTACGCTCCAAGCTGTAGAAACTCTGACGGACTGCGACAGCTAGTTACTGCAAGTTCATTTGCCCCATCAATATTATTTAAAAAAAATTGCATACTACAGCTTACGGACTACGAGTAAAAGCTGCTAAGTGATAGCTATATGTTCAGCTTCCGCTTCACTAATAATTATTACAGCCCTTCACAATTCCACCACGGAACATCTCCAAAGAATGCCACAAATCACTATCCTGAGCCATTTTCAGATATCGCCGGCATGTGTTGTCAGATCGTCCTGCACCCTGCTAACCGGTACGAGGATACCACGCTAGGATCATTACCCATCCTATCTATATAGACGGTTCACTGCCAATTTAGCTTATTGTTTTAATGTATATCCTGCTGGTATTATTCAATTCATAAAAAACTCCAAACTCAAGCGTAATAAAGGTGATTGAAAGACTGACTTTACCTTGATTACGAATTTGGCGTAGATTGAACAAAAATGTAATTAAGAGCTGAAGGTACCTCGAGTTAATTATGACAACAGGACGCTGAACTTCTCAGTCAACCTTGGCTACTGCAAAGCGTTCGAAACTAAGGAAGTGAGTTCCTTTTATTCAATTATGTGCGTCATAACAACAAAAAACGCTGTTGGGTTTTATTACCAGTTGATCCGCGGGCCGGAATTTCTCAAGCTAAATGTAAAATAAAAGTTACTTACTTTAAACATGTTAATTTTTTTAATATTAACATCTATTCGATCTTCTGCTCAAATAACTTCTAATTCGACAATTACAAGGTTCGTGTATATAGTAATGTATTTTACACTAGACGTAAAAATGCCTACACAGGAGACGGACAGGAGCACCACTGGTATGAGATGTCTGATACTGCGATATAGAGATGAGTCGCCTTTTTCGCATCCTGTTAAAGCAACATGTGGCGTTAAAAACAGAAATGTAACCTGTTACGACAAATCGCTCATTAGGTTGTTTATATGACTTTGTAACGTCTAAGAAGTAAACGTTATTGCAGAATAGGTTGAGCCAGTTGCTGAATGCGTTAGCACTGCTAATTCATTATTTCTGCTATTTCTTCGATAAATTTGCTTATTTGTACCGACTTCAAAAAGGAAGAGGTATTCAATTAGAATGTATGTTCTTTATTATGTGTGTTACCTCGTTACTCTACTCTGGTTGAACCGACTTTAATGTTTATTTTTTAATCTGAAAACTGGTGCTTCTCGAGTGGGGCCATATAAATTTTATCAAGATCTGAGCAGTAGTATTTGAGTTATCTTTAACAGTGTGTATTTAAATGACTTCGAATACATTACAAGTCGGTTATGTACGGTCGGTACATATTCAAGTGTTTGTAGGTACAATATTTTTAATTTTACCATTTGTTTAGTTGTAGTGTTAATGTGTTAGTATGATTCTACTGCATCGATTAGTGACAAAAAGACTCGACTTTCTACTGAAAATGTTGGCCAGTTAAATATTTTCAAATGTCAAAAAAATTTCGTTACATCACACTGCAATTGTTTATTTTAATCTCATTGCACACAAATAAATTATAATTTTTTATTGCTTTAATTTCTTTACTAAATATAGCAGGCTGTAATCTACTATTAAAACAATAATTAGTTCTTAAATAAAGAATTAATATTCCTTGATTATTTGGAACCTGTTGTAGAAGCAGCCTTTTTGTTGCAACAGGTTTAATAAAAGAAAAGTAACATGGTTGCATCATCGTGTTAAAGCTTTATACATACGCGGTAGCGTCACGCTGCGGCCACATTATGGTTGTAGCACGAACGGGTCGGCTCGACCAGGGGAAGAACCACACTCTCACAGAATACCATCGCTATATAGCAGCTTAATGTTTTTCGTATGGTGAGTGCATAGAACTGAAGACTCTTTTTGCTGGAAACGAGGCATTTCATTTTAGTCCTCAGGGCTAGCAACGCAATGCATTTTTTAATTCTTGACCGAGAATAGATGTAGATAGATGTAGATGTCTATGGGCCACAGCATCCACTTACCATGAGGTGGACTGTGTGCTTGTTCTATGAAAAAATCAAACATAACGCCCCTGCAAGCGTCACGATTAATGTTAATCCTCCCTCTACAACGGTAGCTACCATCTAGCGGTGAATGAAGAAAAATATACGTGTTCATTTTATTTCCTTTCTCTCTCGTTATTCCTACCGGGAATTTCTATTTCTCGTCATCTGCCCATTTGGTTCTAACAGCACAGGGTCACCCGATCTTTTGTATTGTTCTACAGAGGAATGTTTGGTGTACCTGCCGATAAAGCGATACATAAGCTTACGGCTTTAGACATTTGGCTTATGACATTTTCAGCAAAGTTGTCGCTGCAATTCTGTTTTAATAAACGCCATATTCCTTATTGTGACTGAATAATCACGGTAAAAATAATTTGCGAAATGGTGGCTGTTAGAACTTCATTAATACTACAAACTCGATAGGATGATGATATAAATATCAGACAGCATTCGAACATTTTTTTGTTTAGTTTTGAGTTTGTATTATTTAAAAGCGATATTGAAATATTAAGTATGTAGGCATGCAATCAATAGCGTTTGTCACTCCTTTTTTGTTTGCTTAAGTTTCTTTTTTATTACGTACCTACCTATTTTATTTAGCGAACAGTTTCAAAAGTAACAAAAGTTCAAAAATCAATTTGCAGTTGTAAACAGTAACAAAGGTAAATCGATAGAAGGTTTTTTTTCAATATGATTTTTTTTAATTTAGAAGAAAAAACAGATCGTTTTAAATTTTAAACAAATTTATAGTCATACTAGTTTAGACTTCATAATCGAAATATCTACGTAACTTATAGATATATAACCGTGTAATGGCGGTTGAGAAAATCCACTACCCCATATCTACCCGTGGCTGTCGTAAGAGGCGACAGAGGGAGGCAGGCAGGGGATGGGCAGCATCTTTCTGATAACAACAATAATATAATAAAATCTGCGGTTGCCAACCCGCTCACCAAGCATGGCAACTATGGCAAATATCCTCTCATGAGCAACAATGCAAACAAACGGCCCCCAGTCCCCGGCGGCTCCGCTATTCTTGGCTACGGTGGCGACCATGGTAACGGCGGGGCAGGGAGTTCTAAGAATCTCCGGTGGAGGTTCGGTTGCCGCCTAAAACAACTCAACCTGGCAACATATAACGCGCGCACCCTGAGTACAGACGAAGATCTTGGAGATGGAAGAAGAGGTAGACAAGTTGCCCTGGCATATTATTGGATTATCCGAGGTCCGAAAAGAGGGGGAGGAAGGACACGGTAATCCTCGAGTCCGGTAACTTGTTCTATCACCATGAGGGCGATCATCTGTCCAAAGGAGATGTCGGATTTATTGTCCTCAAGTCTCTCGTCAACAACGTTGTACATATTGGGAGTGTGGCGACGAGGGTCGCGTACCTGATACTCATAATCACCAAACGATATTCGCTGAAGGTCATACTGGTTTACGCACCAACCTCGGCACATTCCGATGAGGAGTATATTTCGGTAGCATGGACAGCGCTATTTAGCGGCAGAAAAAAGATCCAGACGGATGCGGTGTGTTTTAACTGTTTCTTATTAAATTTAAAGTTTAAAAAAAATTATATCTGCGAATGGTCATCGTCACTGAGGACAAGAGGGCCGGCTTTAACTCTCCTTCACAATGGTTGCGAGGAAACGCAGTAAGTGTTTTTGGTACTGGAACTTCGTGAAGTAGCAATGTAGTATGATAACCGATAATATTGGTTTTTTTTTTTGTAATAAATACTGCCGCAGTTTTTAATTTAATTGTTATATGTAGAGATCCGTTGTGCAGTGATGGTGTAAAAAATACACCACTCATATCATCCAGTGGGTGTCGTAAGGGGCGAAGGAGGACAAGTCATGAAATGTTAGTGGTGTTATCAAAAAAACCGCGGCTGGCAACCCGCTTGCCAAGCGTGGCACCTGTGACAAATGTTCAAACTTCGAGGCATTTTGTGGAGGCCTTAGTTCAGCAGTCGAATTTAATAGGCTGTAACGGTAGGAGTGTTATGATACTTAACTACTTACTTGCTTAAAAAATAAAAATTGTTTAAATACAATACATTTCTCAAAAAACTAGTTACAGCACAAAACTAAAAATATAATAAAAAATATTAAATATAAAAAATCCTACTGTAACATATTTTACCTTATTTTTATTTTTTTGAATAACTGCTTTTAAACCTAAATCAATCCCAGACTTTAAATAAAGCTTAATTTTCTTTGTGTTTGAACAATTTGTTGTAACTTTATTTTAAAATATTGCTTAACATTGTTATATGTTGTAGAACTTCGCTGCAGTCATATGTTTGTAGCACGATTAAGTCTACTGAGGAAGGATCTCATTCTCACAATATACCAACGTAAAATAGCAGCTATTATAGCATTTATATTACAAAATATTCATTCAGCAGTTTAGGATGACTTAATACGTGGTGCTCTAGTACGTAATAGAGCCATGTTGCAGGTGTAGCACGAATGTGTCAGCTCGACCGGCGAAGGATCACGCTCTTTCAGAATACCAGTGTGAAATAGGTTTCGTATGGTGAGTGTATAGAACCGGAGACCTTTTTACCGGAACCGAGACGTTCCAGGCCGATGGCTACACATTTGCAATTTTATTATTTAGCGAGGATATATGTAAATGTATATAGGCCACTAGCATTCTCTTTTCGACTCGAAGGATGGTGGACTGTGTGTAAGTTTGTTACCCTTATAAACTAATGTTAAGCTTTCCTTAAGCTTTGCCACTCTATAAACCTAAAACTAGAAGGAGGACATAGATAAAAAAAATCAAGTCGTATACTATAACTAATATATTATGAACACTTCGAAAAATCTACTTTAAAAAAAACTAACTATACATACATACTAAAATCGACTAAAATATTTACTATAGTATCAACTGTCAAAATGGTGTCGAAGCGCCCTTTTCACCCTTTATTATTCGATTAATCGATGAAGAGCTATCAAATCAGAAAGGCATCTATGTATACAAGGCTGTAGTTTTAAAGTTAGAGATATAGCAACCCGAATTAAAAAAGTTCGCGGTGTTTCAGTCAATTCATCCAATTCTCGGAAAGCACATTAAAGCCTGTGGTCCTACGCCAGATCTGACTCTGGTCGTATCGGATTACCGCTCCGGTCAGTCTACTGGAGTAAGGGAATGGTGAGTGCACGCACTCCTGCACAATTGTACTGTTCTGCGCAGATGGATCGTCTCCGTTGAGAATAAGCGCTGTGGTCAATATTCGCTCAGGAAGACATTATTATTACAATTGCTTCAGCCATTCTAAGTTTAGCCTAGACAGACATCAGACCTAATTTTTAAAAATGGTTATTCCGACTTATTGGCATGCACATAACCTTCTCAGATCTAAAATGGGCAGTTAATTTGATATTACCAACGATGCTTTGACCAATAAAACATTTTTGGAAATTACTTACAACACGTGTAATAGACAACTCAATTTTATTTTAGTGATGAGCAAAGCAAGGCCAAGAAAGTCTCGTTATCGGCCTCGGTCTTGCTTGTCCGATCGTGGTTTTTGGTCTTGATCTTGGTCTTGTTAAAACACTTGTTGTCTTGGTCTTGGTTTGCTGATTCGGTTATTGACTTACTACTTACGTCGTTTTGAAAATAAATTCATGGCTTTTATAGGTATAAATTACAAATGGTCGACAATTAGTATATACAATTAATTAATTAATTTCTATTTAAAACAAATCAAAAAATTACAAAATATAAACCGAAAGAAAATTAGTGTATCAATCTTGTTTATGTCTGTTTACTGCATTACTTTTAAATTGTCTTTTTTGCAGTCAGGTTTTTTAATGTTTAATTTATATGTGGCGTGTAAAATTAATGGGGCAAACTGGAAATATTATACACACAAAATGTTTTGTTTCGATAAAACATATTATATTGAAGTTATGACAAATATTGTCATATATATTATTTACAGCGGAAGTTATAATTTTTAGTTTAGTCTTGTACTTTGGTTTTGGGTTTGCATTCTCGGCCTTAATTTGGTCTTGTTTTGATTCATTCGGTCTTGGTCTTGCGAAATCGCAAGTCCAAGATCAAGACTGCAAGAACAAGACTATTTTACTTGTACGTATGATTTATTAGATTACTATCAAAAAAAAAAACGGACTCGATAAGGAGCGCAATATCAAAGTTTTTTCGTTCAATAAAAGAGGATATTCCTTTTTACAAGCAATGTAAAATTTTACAAATTAAAATTGTGCTCGAATTTCTCAAAGAACCCTTTTTTATCCTTATCCCTATGCGTAAAGGCAAAGTATTGTAATCAGATACGGCACCATTTCATTTCTTTAGACTCGTAACATTGACGTTCAGCGTAATAGAAACCTTCAAATTGTTCCATCACAATGGGCTTGTTAAACATTTCTCCCTTCTCCTTTCAAATATGTAATTGAAAAGTCTATATGTGTAATTTTTATACGTGGTGAGCCGTGCAGCTATATAATTGTAGCACGAATGAATTGCTTGACCGGGGAAGGACCAAGCTCTCACAGAATACCAGCGTAAAGTAACAAATAAATACTTACTGTTTCGTAAAGACAGTGAAGGAAACTCGAGATCTCTTTTTACTGGAAACGAGAAATTTTATCCATGTCGTCAGCGGTGACAATGCATCTGCATTTTATTCTAAATCAGGTGACTATAGGCCACAGCACATACTTACCATCAGGTGGAATGTGTACTCATTTGACACTCTTATTCTATAAAAAAAACTAGGTCCGCCTGTAAAATCAGCACTCCAGGCCCTTTACATTTTTAAACCCTTAAACAAGTGGCCACCGATCATAAAAATCAATTTCAACACCACTCGCTTTCCTTCATCAGTCTTTCATCATCAGAGTTTCTCTTTTTTCATAGAATAAGGTAAGTCAAACGAGTACACAGTCAACCTGATGGTAAGTGGATGCTTTGGCTCATAGACATCTACATCTATCCGCGACTAAGATTGAAAATGCAGATGCGTTGCCACCGCTAAGCACTAAGATGGAATGCCTCGTTTCCAGAAAAATGTTTCTACGGTTCTCCACACTCACCATACGAAACACAACAGCATTGAGTTGCTATTTTACGCTGGAATTCTGTGAGGGCGTGGCCCTTCCCCGGTCGAGCCGACCCATTCGTTCCACAACTATAATGCGATTTGTACAGAAGTATGAAAATTATTATAACAATAGACGAGACGACGTTAACTATTTTAAAGAGAACTTTCTTTATCAATACAGTAAACGGCTGGTGGTGAGATACTTAGAAAATATTTGTAATGGCAATACCAGATGTTGCGTGTCTTCGATGTTGCTGCCCCTCTTCGGCCTGGGTTTTGAACATCTTGGCTGTCACCGCTATAGATATAGGTAGATAGGTATCTGAAATACTTCTGGGTTACTGAAATGTTCCAAAATAACCTATAACATCCACAAGAGGAAAAAATATTAACCCTACCGTACATTAACACTAAATAATGAATACTAACAGTAAATAATGCGTGATCCTTGCAACAGAAGTGATGAACAGTTTCTACTTGGCCTACTCTAATGGCCATGCTTTCACAGAATACCAGCGTGAAATAGCAGCTTCTTTCTGCTGTGTTTCGTATGGCTGGTGTAGAAAACTGGAAACCCGTTTTACTTGAAACGTGGTATTCCATCCTAGTCTTCAAGTGTGACAACGCATCTGTTAATCGATTATAGATGTAGATGCATATGGGCCACAGTAACCACTCACCATCAGGTCGACTGTGAGCCTATTTGTCATCCTTGTCCTTCAAAAATGTCTCCATGTACGTCATATTGAAAACAATACATTAAAAAATTACTACTGCAGTAAAAAAAGCGATAAATTTTTAACTTACGATCAAAAATGTCATTATTTTACCCTTGAGTCATTTAAACGACAATTGTTCATCAAATAAAAGCATATTTTTAGAAATTTTAATAGTAATTAATTAAAAGTTTCTTTATTTTGTCATACGTAGCCTAAAGTGACAGCGACCCTCCAATTATATAAAATAATTTTATGTATTTTAGTATTAATTAGATATCAAAAAAATTGGCTTTCATTTCAGTTCACGTAATTTATAATCTCACAGTTTAAATTTTTGTTTTGTATTATTATAATATTCACGGACTTTAAAATGTAAGACCCTGTCATCCCCCATTATAAATATTCAGTATTAATTTAAACTTAGTTTCTGCTATCGCTGCTTTTAAAGTTTAAATTATAATTTTTTACGGACACAATGTGGCATTTACTTTTGTGTCATGAACTCATGTCTAATTCTAATTTAGTGAAATTAATTTTAAAAATACACCTTACTTATCATTAGTTTTTGATAAAGCAAGTCCCCAGTACTGAGTTCAAAATACAAATGTAGAAAGGGCGATATTCTTTAAACACTGTTTCTTCTTATTTCCTATTTTTGATCGGTTATAATATTATAGTGATATGAGTGTCGAAGTTGTTTGTATAAATTAAGCACGTGCATACTTACTGCTTGTGTATGTTGTACAAGCATTAAACAAATAGATAGTAAGGTGTAACGTACCTAAGCTAATAATTATTTAATCAATATTGTTGTGATTGAGTGTAGAAAAAAAAAGACAATACAAAGAAGTAACAGTCGATCTTTAAAACCCCATTCTTTTCTTAACCAGTCATATCAAAGCGTATATACGTTTTCAGAACTCACAGTTTACTCTTTCACTGTAAAGAGATTTGCTCATCTGTATTTAGATTTTTGATACCGTATCCTTTCCATTTCAGTAGCTTGAAAACATCTTCCAATGCAGCGGTGTAGAATTTCGGGATATAACGTCACCCTGTCTTACATATCTCTGATGTTGAATAGGTTTCTTACTCCTCCATCGTAGCCCAGTGTTGCACACTGGGCTACGATGGCACTTCAACACTTTGATATACCGATTTTCAGCTGAAAGGGCACTATAGCACTGCCCAAATTTCGCTCAAATATTGTACTGAAGCCTTTTCGGAAGCCGACTTGTTCGGGAGGCTGGAAGTCGTCTAGTCTACGTGCGATTCGTAATGACTCACGAAAACAGCACGTAGACGCGACTCAAAAGGGAAATCGTTCTGTAGTTCTTCAATAGAGCGTTGTCTTATTGAAGAACAAGACCACAGCACTTCTGCTCCATGTCTCCGGAGTAGTTCCACCACGAAGGATGGAATTAAAGAGCTTCTGAAGGAATTTCACGGCTTTTATCGTGTTTAAATTAAACTCATTATTCCGTCTTATTACAAATACTAATTTATACACAGTTACAAATATAGTACGTAAGGATAATATGGTCATCCAGTTAATATGGTCACTTTCTTATAACGCAAAAATTTGTTTGAATAGGGTTTTGTGATATGTACCACACTCCACTCAAATAATTAAGGTTCATAAGGACGGTGCGTTATAGACACCAATATAACAATTGACATTATAGTAAATATTTTAGTCGATTATAGTATAGTGTAGTGTAGTTGGTTTTTTTTAAAGTAGCTTTTTAGAAATGTTCCTATGTATTACCGAAGCTTGTTTGCTATTTTTGGCTTAATATATTAGTTATAGTATATAACTTTGTGTTTTGTCTCTGTCGTTCTCCTAGTTTTGGTTTTATGGGACGGCAAAGCTTGAGACGACCACATTACCCTCACGTACCTCACTAGTTTATACGTAGTCTCAGCTTTTAACTAGAGTATGTTTGAATAAAGAAATCCAGCAGAAAATATGCAACCTAAATTTTTAAATATCCAGGATACTTGGAATTTGACAGCACATGATACATTTCAATAAACTGTAGCGTCAGAGCTAAGTACTTTCGAAAGAAGATGTATACGCCTAACGATATCTTCGTAATATGTAAATTATACATTATACCCTATATCATAACCTATATTTGTAGGTATATGTAAATAATATATCATACCCTATATCTGTAGGTATATGTGGTAGGGCCCCGCTGCGGTAATATTATACTTTTAGCACGAATGGGTCGGCTCGACAGGGGTAGGACCACGCTCTCACAGAAAGTGTAAAATAGCACCTATATGTGTTTCGTACAGTGATTGTGAAAACCGAAGACCCTTTTTACTCGAAATGTGGCATTCCATCTGAGTCCTCAAGGGTGACAACGCATCTGCATTTCGATTCTTAATAGAGGATAGATGTAGAATGCCTATGGGCCACAGCATCCACTTATAATGAGGTGGACTGTGTTCGCGTAGTATGATGTCGAAATTTAAGTGTCTACTTCATCTAGAAGTGATTTAGCCCCTACAACTCAAGAACAATTATAGGTTAATTCGTGAAGTTTGGATCCTAAATATTCAATTAGTGCCTCAATAAAATTAAATAGGTCTAAAAGTTATGACTTATAAGGGGCTCGAAACTAGACCAAAATAGTTCGTACGTTTTACATAGGTGTGAATATACACACTCTCAACGTGTTGCCCTTTTATTTTCCACGCAACGTGCTAGATTATAAAAAAGAAAAAAAATAAAAAAAAAAAAATTTTTAAAAGTTGTAGCACGAATGGGTCGGCTCGACCGGGGAAGGACCACGCTCTCACATAATACCAGCGTAAATAGCTAGTTAACGCTGCTGTGTTTCGTATGGTGAGTGTAGAAACCAAGAGATCCTTTTACTGGAAAAGAGGCATTCCATCTTAATCCTCACGGGTGACAGCGCATTTGCATTTTGATTCGTAATCGACGATGGATGTAGATGTCTATGGGCCACAGCAACCACTTACCATCGGGTGGACCGTGTGCTTGTTTGTCAAATATATATAATGAATGAAACTAATTTTAACTACCCCACGATAAACCCCCTCAATGTATGTATGTTATAAATCCCGACGTTTCAGGTGCTTTCCAGCACTCAGTCATTATTTATACACGTTTAATACGTGTAGTTACTTGACTTTACTACTAAAATGAAACCGACCGGTTATCTGTACGTTTTGCCGGGGTATATATGTAATAAACAAAATTAATAGTACTCTATAAGTGCATATAAACAAAATTGAGGTATCTCTGTGTAAATATTGCAATAAGTGGCTAATACGTCTACTAAACGCAAAGCGTTATTTGCATGGTATTAAATCTAAGTAAAATTTTAAAAACGGTTGTTCATCTTATCGTACTTATCGTCCTATAGCCCTTCGTCAACAACACGAGCGAGGATCTCTGCGATCTCAGCAGTGCCGTGCGCACTGTATAATTCCCCAAACGATCAACCCAAAGAGCTGCTATAGAAGGCTTATATAGAACACGGAGGGCCGGGTAGCGCATGCCCCAAGAACATGCCGAAACTCGCGACATCTTCCCAAAACATCTCCCAGCCCCATGTCCTTGGCGTGCTGAATGAAAAGTAGACTTATCTATAGCGTAACACCCAATACCTTAATCGACATTACACTTCTTCTTCTTCTTCTCACGATGATACCAGCTCCAGTGCGGATTCGGCCGCTCTTTCTATTTCAGCTCTAGAGTTTGCCTTAATCAGAATTGTAACGTCGTCTGCATACGTCAACATTTTCGTCTCTAAGGGGAATGGCAGCCTCAACAAATCGTCCAGCAGTAGATTCCACAGGGTCGGTTCAGGAACTGATCCCTGCGGGCAGCCCATGGTCGAGCGTATCCATTCTACACACTCACCTACGAATATACGCACTCGTTGGTTGGTGAAATAGTCCACCTCCATGCGGTAGATGTTAGGCAGAATCTCCCCTTGTTCGGCTTTCAACAGTATTATTGTCCACCATGCATTATCAAATGCTCCCGATGTGTCAAGAAAGACGGCCTGCACATACTTACGCTGCGACTCGCGAGCGGTGCTAAGCTCATCTTGCAGCACCGTTACCGTTGACCAACCCGGTGAAAACCCGTGCTGGTAGTTTGATATTCCCCTCACCAAACTCGGGGCACACCTACATTTTGTTTTTCAAAGCCTACAAGGTATTTCTTCACCGCCATCGTAAGTCAGCGCTAGAAATCACCAATGTTATTGGTGTTTTATTGGTGCTCGTGTACAGCTACCATAGCTTCTTTATATAACGTGATGTGACAAACGAGCACACAGTCCACCTGATAGTAAGTGGATGCTGTGGCCCATAGATTTGACCTCGACTGAGTATCAAAATACAGATGCGTTGTCTCCTTTGAGGACTAAGATGGAATTCCTCGTTCCAGTAAAACAGGTCTCCGGTTCTCTACACTCACCATGCGAAACACAGCAGCATTAAGCTACTATTTTACGATGGTATTATAACACAATAACACACACACACACACACACACACACACACACACACACACACACACACACACATCAACAACCACACAAAAAACACACACACACACAAATGAAGCTTACAGTTTATTGTAATAAACTGAAAGATGACTATACATTTGTGCCATTTACTGTAGAGACTATCGATCCGTGTGATCCACTAGCGGTGAAGTTTTTCAAGGAACTGTATCTGCAACTGGTCATCACCGCTGGAGATAAGATGGCAGGTTCTTTTCTCGCTCTAAGAATAAGTATATATAAGAGGAAACGCAGCAAGTGGTTTTGGCGCTATACCGCTAGGAGTAGGAATGTATATTATGATAATTTATGTTGTTATTTCAATGTTATGTAAATAACCAATTTAAAAAAATACTTTATATAGTAGGGTTTTATTATAGGTTTTTATAATAAATTATCTAACTCTTGTTTCAGGCTTGTGCACAAGAATCGCAAACTTAGTATTCAAGCTCCTAGCCTGCGTCTTGTACATCTTTCGCGTTTGTGCTGACGGCGATCCTATCTCCGCATCTTGGTGAGAAATCTTTTTTTTTATGTATATGTAATTAGTTTAATTACACTTACCGTGTGGTGAAGTAAGTGAATTTATCACCCTGTTTTGTCCTCTAGTCGCCTGGTGTTGTAGGACTTGGTAAATTCTGAAATGATTTTATGGCCTTCAATAGATGGTAGTAAAATAGAGGTTACTAAGAACAGCGTCAATGATTTCTACTTCATTAGATTAGATTACGATGGCGCTACCTCTCTACGAAATGCTTAATATATAAATATAGCCTATCAACGTCCACGGCTGAATGTCGACCACCCTGTAGATTGCCTAATTTTTTTATAGAATTAGGGTGACAATCGATCACACGCTCCACCTGATGGTAAAAGTGGATGCTGTGGCCCATAGATATCTACATGTATCCTCGACTAAACACCAAAACGTAGATGCGTTGTCGCCCCTGAGGACTAAGATGGAATACCTCGATTCCAGTAAAAAAATATCTCCGGATCTCTACACTCACCATACGAAGTACAGCAGTATTAAGCTGCTATTTTACACTGATATTCTATGAGAGCGTTGTCCTTCCGCGGTCCACCGTACAACCGTAATAAATGCTGCAGCGTGGCTCTAGCACGTAAGAAATGTGTATCAAATAAAATAATTGTGTAAATGTTGATCTCGATAAATAATTAATTTTAAAAAAATGGTGCTCACGCTTGGTATTGCGATCGTAGATTCGCTTGCCAAGAGCGACGCCGAAAGCAAATCCTTTTACAACGGGAGGTATATATCCAACAGTGGATGGAGATAAAGAAACCCACCTGATGAAATGACGACCTGGTAAGAGATGCAGGAAATCGATGAATGCAGGTCGATAAGGACCGTGCTTTGTGGCATTCCTTGGCCTCCCGCCTTTATTCAGCAGTGAACTTGTGAAGGGTTGATGAAGGTGTGAATGATTACGATAATAATGAAGATGATGGTGGTACATGCACCTGGATATGACAAACCAACAAATGTTGTTTTATTTATATTTTGTATTGTGTTTTACAAAAATTTGTTGTCAAGTTTTGCAACTCATCTCAAATCTACGGTACACTTTCATTACAATTACATATATTAACTATTCATTACAATTTGTTTCATCATCACAGTCATCACAGCCCACCACAAGTCCACTGCTGAACATAGGCCTTCTTCCAAAGAATGTCATAAAGCACGGTTCTGAGTAACGTGCATCCATCAAAACCTGCACGTCTTACCAGGTCGTCACTCCATCTAGTGGGTTGGCCGCCCCACACTTCGTTTACTGGTACGAGGCTGCGACTCGAGAATCTTTTCTTAATTATTGGTTGTTGGTTCTTCGAGCTATATGACCGGCCCATTGTCACTTCACCTTAGTTGGTTATGAGTTTTCTAAGTTTATCACGCTGAAAAACCCTGAGCATGACCCTCTCCATAGCTCGATGAGCGACCTTGAGCTTGTATGGTTTACTTAAAATCAAATAATTTATGCGAAGTTTATGACAGAAAAAAATCCTTCCAAGAAAATAGCCCCTACATTCTCCCCGATAAAATACTTATATAGTTAACAAACCGCGCGTTATTATAATTAGAAATTGTTCTTTACTTATATTATTGAAATAATGGAAAATAGTATAACTACTTTTACGGATTTAATCGAGTTTATTTTTTTTTCAATTGTTTCGAATGCATTGCGATAATTAATTTAATGAGTACTGTTCGCGTAATTATAATTAATTGTTTATAATAATATTTTAGTGGTCCGCGCAATTCATTTTTTTTATTAAAAAGATACTTAAACTACGTACGTAATGTACGTAGTTTAAAAGATAAGTTCCATAGATGAAAAATTAAAGTGGATGTCATGATTTGAAAATGATGTAATGTACGATCTTTTGTGGTCCAATTTTCACGCAAACAATCGAACAACTACAATACACAAAATTTAAAGTACTTCACGTATACTTTGGCTACCTCATTGGTCTAGTGGTAGTGACCGCGACTGCTAATAATGTAATGCCGGGACGAATCCCGGGTTGCACCCCAAAATCAGCTAACAGGTTTTCCTGTCAAGAAATTCTCAGTAGCCACCCCTGCACCGCACCGCTGCAGCTATATTATGGTTGTAGCATAAATGGGTCGGCTCGACCGGGGAAGGACCACGCTCTCACAGAATACCAGCGTAAAATAGCAGCTTAATGCTGCTGTGTTTCGCATGGTGAGTGTAGAGAACCGGAGACCTGTTTAACTGGAATCGAGGCATTCCATCTTAGTCCTCAAGGGTGACAACGCATTTGAATTTAGATTCTTAATCGAAATCTTGTCTATGTGCCACAGCATCCACTTACCATCAGGTGGACTGTGTGCTCGCTTGTTACCGTTATTTTATAAAAAAGTTAGGAAGTTGGCAGTGTTTCACCCCCGAGCCTCGGAAAGTACGTTAACTTAAAACTAAAATTATTGTACAGTTCTCTTCCCCGCGGTGTAATACCAAGAAAACTAGTTACGTAAACATTGATTAATATCAATACTTGTTGAGTGAGTATACTTAGCCTTTGTGCGAGAAAGGAACCGATCAAAACTTGTTTTGAATAAAACTAGTCTTTACTGATTTGATCGCGTATATTAACATATTTATACAGACAGCAGACTTCCTGTTCTGTTCTGTGGATCACCTCCGTCATTACACCACATTTGATAGACCACAAATCCTTGCTAAAGAACACCGATTTGTTCCAAGGATGATTCGCGAGACTATCGAAATCAAAAAACTTCCTAATTTCAATAAGAAGATGACTGGGTGCTGCCATCTGCTTGGAATTCTATAATTAATAAAATTAAATCCCAACCCAAGCATACAAATACAAAACTCGAAGATAATATAAGTTCATACTGTGTAAATTGGAACAAATATTGATAATTTTAATTTGTGGGTAACCACGGTTAGTTATGACAGCTGGACATTAAACACTTCGGTTTAAAGAAATTTATTTCTCATAAGAACATACAATGGTTCACTTATAATGAGATACAAAGTAATTATTATACTAAAGTAAAACTATTCCATCTACCTCTAGTGCTGGAGGTGTTATATTTTAAGCTTATTTAGTATGAGATATAAGATTAAAATTATTTACTATGAGGCACACGTAGGAGATACCACATATTCGGAAAAGATTACACTGTACGTACGTATTTCCTGAGTTTACTCTTAAACAATTTCATGTTATTGCAATTTTTTATGTCATCTGGTAGTTTATTGAACTGCTGTGTTCCCCCAAACATCAGAGTTTTTTTTTGCCATAATTAGTTCGTGCAGTTATTAATTGTAGTTTATTTTTACTTCTTAAGTTGTGTGTTGTTGTTTTTTTTTATGTAATTGTATGTTTGATTGAATAGAATTAGTGGTAATATTTTTATTAGAGTGCAAGTGCAATAAATGTATAGTTGTGTAAGGTTTATCAAATTAGTTTTTCGTATAGTACTTTTGTTAGAGTTAGATAATGATAGTGGAATAATGTTTTGATAATTTTATTTTGTGTCCTTTGAAGTGGATTTAGATTTGTTTTAGCGGCTGATCCCCATATCTCAATTAGATATTCGATATGTGATTTAACTAAAGAGTTGAATATGATTGTACGAACCTTTTCCGGGATACAGTTTGCGACTTTACGTAGTGCACTTAGTAATGACGTCAGTTTTGATTTGACGTGATCGATATGCATTCTCCAAGTGAGTTTATCATCTACCAATAGACCTAGATATTTTTCCTGAGTTGAACGTTTTATTATTTTATCATCAATAGTAAGATTTGCAAACTCTGGTAAAGGTTTATTCTTTGTAGAAAAAATCAT